>CM053788.1:505557376-505832376 GCA_028749045.1 Cupressus sempervirens
TCATAAATAAGGCAAGGATTGATAAGGAGTGACAACATTATGAAACTTCTATTTTTTATTTTATGACCAAATCATCACTTCAAACTTATTCCTTCCTTACTCCAAGTCAAAATATGATGCCCCACACCCAAGTACATGTCACTCCTAAAAAGGTATGTGCCATGCTTGGGGAAATGCATATGGGGTCTTCGGAAAACCCTAGGTGAAATGGCCAAGTGGATATGGGAGTAGGGGTGATCTAAGGCAATATTTTTTAGTGTTTAGGGGTGATTTAGAAATCAATATGTATTGTTAGTATTTAGTAAGGGTCAGTTTAGTATTTAGGTATGTGTAATTAGTATTTTGAGGATTATTTTGTATTTATGTTTAGTAAAATGTTAATTGAAATAAAGTTGTTCTAAGTAGACAATCTTATGAAAAGGCTAATTGTATGTAGATTTTTGGTAGATATGTTAACATAGGATTAAGGAAGTATTGTTTACTTTTTTATTTATTTAATATTTTAGTGGTGATTGAATTTCAAGTTATTATTGGAATTTTAAAATGTAACAAAGTGTAATAAAGATTTTTCTTCTTCCTCTTCTTCTTCTTCTTCTTCTTCTTCTTCTTCTGTTTTTTCTTTTTTTTGGGTGGGGGGGAGGCTATTAGTCTATAAGTGAAGTGTTAGAGTTAAATAGTATGAGAGAAATGTAAAGTAACTTATGTTTTCTTTATATGAATATATGTATATGTATACATCATAGAGATTTTTTTTTGTACATTATATTATTCTTATTAAAGATTTATTTTTTTATAATTTTATTGTATATTAAATTTTTGTTTAGATGGTATCATTAGGTTAGAGAGTGCTCATGTAATGATCAAAGGTGTTATAGGTTAGAATTTGACTAGACAACTTGATAGTTGTTTAGGATTAAGTTAGGTGATTAATTGTAAGTGAATAGATTTATGATACATATTTAATGTTTTGATTTATTCTAGTTGGTTATATTATAATCAGGAATAAGGATTGAATGTATAGCTAGGTGAACCTACAAGTGCATATTTGTACTCTTAGGGTATTGAACCAGTATAACATAATGAGGGTAAGGTATTGGATAAAAAAAAGTGTAACTCATGTTAGTGATCCAATCAAATGAAGTGTAATTTTGTATGGCTAAGGGTTATCAAATGCTAATGATGGATAATACTCGAATGAAATAGTGATGAGGTGTGCTCCCACCCTCATGACGAAAGGTAAAACTTGTGATCCCAACTATATTGAAACTAAACATGTTTAGCTCGAACTCAACTTAAATTTTTGGAAACCCTAAATGCTTCTCAAACTTTTTTTTCATACCTTAATTATGATTTGATTGACTAACTCTTAGTCAACCAAAACTCGGTGTTCCTATGGTACCTTGACTTAAGTGTTCAAACCCCATGCAAAATAGTTGAAATGACAACTCTCCATCTAAACAAAATTGTAACTAAAACTCACTTTTAATCATTGGTCAACTTTCCATAACCTATTTAATGTAGCATGTATTAACATAGTGGATTATTTAACTTTACATAGAAAAAATTGTTGTGTTTTTGTCCAAATATTTTGGGCATGACATTTTGGTATAAGAGACAAGTTTCATGACACTTGGGCAATAACAGGTCCATGTTAAGTGTGGACATTTAAATATTACGATATGAAGCATGGTGTTCTCCTTGTAGAATTTTAAGAAGCTAATTTATTCTTCCTAAACAAGGATACTGATGACTAAACCTAAGAAAAACTTTAAATTGGTAGCAACAATTGTAAATGGTCAACCATAAACAAATAAACCTATCCTAATGATTAGAAAAAAACTTATTAGATGAAAGAATGTTATATTTATGTTAATTATATTATGATCTCATAAAAGATTCAAAATTATATTGAACACGGTCACCTTGAGGGAAATCTAAATTAAGGACCTTAAAACATCTTTCAATCACATGAGTTGAAACATGTAAATAACCCAGTGATCAAAGAGATAGTATTTCACATGATCTCTAGTAGAAGATAGATTTTGTCTCACCTAATCACTTGTGGAAGAATTGTAGTTCATATCAAGTATGGAAGTGATCAAGTAGGTGGGTATTAATTTAGACATTACAAACATAAGTAAAGGAAACCTACAACCTTCATACTTAAGTTTTGTCCATTCAAGTTGAAATGTTGAATAGATAAAATGGAATGGTGACTAAAAAGAAATATAACATTTAAAGAGTATACCATAGTACCAAGTCATTGGGATACCTATAACCTATTACAAATTTAAAATGTATTATTCTAGTGATCCTTGGAAAGTAAGCAAGAGCTGAATTTAAATCTACTTGGACCCTTTGGAAACCTCAAATGATAGGATTATTAATGCAAGAAGCTATTCAACAAGTGAGATAGCTAGTAACACACAAAGACATGGAGTATCTCAATCTACTATGAGGAATGGAACCCCAATCAAGGAATAAATCTATATAAATATGGTGGTAAGAACAAAATTTAATGGTGAGGAGTTTGTAACATATACTATTGAACCTATAAGATAGAAAGTGAAAACTTATGAGATAGGGTTATGTGACTCTATTTATTTTAGAAAGATTATTAAATAAGCATGAGTAATACTAAATTTGTAATTATCAATTGGATGCTCGTAGACTCTGGTATTCAAATTATTGGATCAACTATAACCCTATAAAATAGAGAAAGTAAAGTCGTAATGAGGTCATCAACCTAATACAAACTAAAGGTTCAAGTATCGTAATTAATTAATAAGAGGATTATAAGCCATGAGGCATGATAAGAACAATGATGGTGACTGATATTGCCAGCAAGGTGATAGTTCTAAAAATGAATAAGTAAACATTGATAACATCCTAATAATGGTTCTATATCTACGTAGTCATGAATCGATAACCTAAGGATGAAATTATAAGTCATTTATGACTAGGAGACATGAAATATGGAATTATAGATAAGAAAAATAGCATTCAGAACAATCTTAGATGATAATTAGAACTCGTGTAATCAATAGAATAACACATGCAAAGATATTTATGTGTGTGTGTGTGTGTGTGTGTGTGTGTGTGTGTGTGTGTGTGTGTGTGTTGGAAATATAAGAGTAACTAAGGGGGTGGGGGAGAGGGGGTGAATAAATTACCACAAAATATTTCATATCCCTTGGATGTTAAAAATAAAATTAATTGTTGCTATTATTCGGTAAACACATAGAAAATGTTGCAACTCGGTAAAAATAGTGTAATTTACTTATTATGTCATGCCCAAATTTCCGGAGCAAACCACACAATTTTTTTTTAATAAAATTTTAATAGTAATAAAGTGCACTAAGGTTTAAGAGTTGAATTGCAACAACAGATTTACTACTTTCATCTTAAATTTATCATCCTGAGAAGTAATCCATTTCTATAGTTAAATATTCATCATTTAATTGGTATCAACTTTTGATTTCGTTATTTCATTAAGGTTACAATGACATTCTAAAATTGATTATAACAACAATATAAATTAAAATAGGTATCATAATCTATTACTCTAACATTAAATCTAATAAGATTTTAAAATTTTGATGTTTACTATCAATAATAAAAAAGGAAAAAAAATAAACTTATACATACATACTCAATAAACTCTTTAATTGTCAATCAAAATTCAATGATAAAAAAATTTAATTATTTAAACATTAGTCTTACTCAAATTTTAAATTTTTTTTTAAGAATATAAACTAAACTATCAAATTTTTACTAACATAAATTTTAAACTAATCCTAATCTATAAGTAATCCTTCAAAAACATTTTAAGAAACAAAACAAACTAAACTAGTACTAACTATCCTAAAATTAATACTAACCTCAACTAATACTAATCTAAATTAAATCAAACTAAATCTTACTAAACTTAACTAAATTACATAACATAATAATAAACTAACCTTACTTTAACAAACACAAACATTAAAAATACCTATCACTAACCCCCCCACCCCCCATTCCCCCCCCCCTAACACTCTACCCTACACTCATCATTCCCAAGCCCCAAGCACTCACAAAAAAAAACCATACACTTCCCAAGCATTGACCATGAATATAGTGTGCTGCCCAAGTGAAGTTAAACTCTGACACCACCTACCATGTGATGTGGTGACAACGGATGGAATGCAAAGTATAAATTAAACAATGCACTCTCCAACCATGGAGAACCCTAGTGCATTCTACAAGGAGTTTTATTACTGCAAGGAAGATGGGGAAGGTACAGGGTGATGTCACCCTAAATAGACTTATTTGACTTTGCTTTAAAAACTTTTTCAATACATTACCAAAAGCTGGTGCCAAGTTGGAGATACTTATTGCAATAAAGTAAAGTTGGTAAATGAAGATATTAGTGGTGTTTTATATAGATTTCTTTTTTCATTTTTTTATTTTGTTAGGAAGTTTATATATTTATTTAAAAAGGGTAATAAATATTCTACAAGATTCTCTATCACAAGGGGGAAATTTTTTAATTGGTTCCCCATACAAAAACCAAAGAGTTTTTGCTCTCTTGGAACAATTTTTTTTGTCTTATTTTTTTTTCTAAGTATAGATTTTGGAGTTGATTTATTAACCAAGAGGGGTTATATTTTTTTTTCAAAATAAATCTAATAGGACTTGTTACAAACTAAATAAACCAAGAAATTTAATTATCCATTTTAACCACAATGCAAGAATTGTTTTGTTTCCAATAATCACAAAATCTGAACCTAAATTCATAACATAATCTTTCATTTTTCAACATATATGAAACTTGAAATTATTCTTAATTGAATATCATCATTTCATCTTATTTTTTGATGTGCATCCATATAACCAAAAATTACAAGAAAACTCATGAGAAGCAATAATACTCAATCACTATTTTATTGGCAACCTGATTCAAAGGCTCAGCCACAAAAGAACCATGAGGAAAACCCGGTGTCATTGCCATTAAAATGAAATTTTGAAATACAATTTACATAAGATTCCAATCCTGAAATTTCAACAACCCAATAAAATTTCCTTCATGACCCTTATCAAGGGGTCCATATCATTTTCTACAATACATTGCTAAGATTGTGGAGGGAACAAAATCTGACCGAGTAACAAAAAGGCATAACCAAGAGACAAAATCAAACATTCATATTCATACTAGGTTTTAACAATAGGATTCACAATGAATCAAAACTAGGGAAAGGTGGGTTTTTCCAATAGGAGATGTTAGACACAACACCAAAATAGGTGCCCAATTGGGGCTATAATTCAAGAACTTTCGTTCTTCCATTTTTACATGCCAAAACTCATACATGGTTTATACTAACAGGTAGGGGCTCATAACACCCTACCCTATCTCCTTGTTCTCATCCTGAGAAGAGACTCTACATTTTTTTAAGGCCTTAGGAATTGATTTGAGACCCAACAAATGCTAGGAATAATTAGGACCATTTAACAACTCCAAAATGTCGATTAAGCAGCAATCTAGATTAGGGGTGACTAAACTTGATTTAAAAACAAATTAGCAAAAAGGTCACTAAATTATTTTGACTTAGGTCCAAAGGTTACACAATTAACCCTAGCTAGTATGCTAAAAAGCATAAACAATTCACGAGTGTCAAGTGACACTATAAGAACACAGTTACGAACATTAACATTTATTGATCATGGAAAGATACATTCATACATATCATATTATAATTTCATTACAAACAACAAGGTTTCCACAAATAGCACATAGGGATCAGTTTTGTTCCTCCGTCGGGTTTCTTGTCTAAAATATCCTACACACTCATTGCATACATCAATAGACCCATAAAATCACATACACATATGTATATATGTATCAGGGATTCACATAAATTAAAACATACATCTTAAAATCAATCAAGGTTTCTTTCATCCTACTCATATCCTTAATCATTAAAATTTCATAATCAATGTGTTAATCTTGAATTTTACTTATTTCATCAACATACATATTCATAAAGCATTAAATGAAGACCTCATATATCTGAAAGTAAACATCACACAACATGAAATAATATAATATGTTCAAGTATCTAATAATATCTCAACATCTCGAGTCATGAGGATCAAAATAATAATAATGTATCACTATGCCACAATGGATCGGGGTGAGGCCTCACATCCTCCACCACTAGGCATGAACTTCCTCTAGGAGTTCATAAAAAAGATAAGGGTACTGAGATTGCATCTGCACTGCATCCTCCCATGAAGTTGTGACCTCATCATAACAATCCCACTAGACCCTAATCTAGTCTAGCTCTGGGCCTCAAAGTGCTAGGGTCTGGCGAGAAATAATACAGATAGGCTCCAGTGCTAGCTATCCATCTAACTCCACATACAAAACATCCCAATCTATAATATGAGACTCATCATAAATGTATCCTCTAAGTACTAAAATGTGAAACACATCATGGATGTGTGATACGCTAGGTGGAAAAGCTAAATGGTATGCAATAGGTCCTATCCTCTCTAGGATCTCAAACGGTCCAACAAACTCGGGTGCCAACTTAGAGCTCTTTCCAAATCAAATTGGACTCTTGTGCAGTCATGCCCTCAAGAACACTCTATCACCAACTTGATACTCTTGATCTATCCTCTTCACATTAGCATACTTCTTTTTCCTATCCTATGCCTCTCTCAGGAACTGTCTAATCAGGGTCACTTGCTGCTCCATCTCCCTCACTAACTGAGGACCAATAGATACTCGATCCTTGATCCTATCCCAACTCAAGGGCATCCTGCATGGTCTTCCATACAAGGCCTCATAAGGTGGAATACTTATGGAGGAATGGTTCCCATTATTATAGGAAAACTCGACAAGATGTAGGTATTCCTCCCATTTGACCTAATGGTCCATCACATACATATGTAGCATGTCCTCCAAAACTTGATTCACTCATTCAGTCTGACCATCGATCTGAGGATGGTACACTATACTAAAACTGAGCCTAGTGCCCAAAGCTATTGGCAACTCTCTCCAGAATGAAGAAGTGAACAATGAGTCTCTATCGGAGATGATCTTATGGGGAACACCATGAAGTCTGAAAATGTCCCACAAGAACACCTGAGCTATGTCTTGTGATGTGTATGTAGTACACATAAGTGAGAAATGGGCAACCTTGGTCAACATGTTAACTATTAGCAAAATGGCATCATGGTGGTGAGATGACATGGGGAGACCAACAATGAAATCCATAGATATAGCATCCCATTTCCACTTTGTAATCTCATGTGGCTGAAGAAGCCCAACAGGATGATGGTGCTTTGCCTTCACCCTCTAACACTCAAGGCATCTTGCAACTATGCTAAAAATCTACACTCTCATGCTTGGCCAATGATACAACTACCTCAAATCTACATGCAACATCTCAACACTAGGGTGCACTGCATAAGGTGCTCTGTGAGCCTCAAGTACAATGAGCTTGTGCAAACCCCCATTGGAAGATACATGCATACATCCTATATGATGTAAAAGTCCATCAAACTCTAAGGAATACTTTGAATACTTCCCCTCCAAGGGTCTTTGAGAATGCACTATTTGACTTGCTTCTGCATAAAGCTCATTGACTGGTAAGTGTTGTAAGATCTGCTCTCTTAAGTTAGTGCAAGTAGTCACAGATGAAAGCTCATGGTGCCTTCTACTTAGGGCATCTACAACCACATTCTCCTTTTTCTTGATATAATGAACATAAAAATGATACTCACAAAGAAACTTCATCCACCTTTTTTGCCTAGCATTAAGGTTCGGCTGAAAAAATATGTACTATAAGCTCTGGTGATGGAAATGAAGCTCAAATCTATGACCCAGAAGGAAGTGTCACCATCTCACCAAGGCATGAACCACTACCACAAGTTCTAGGTCATGAGTAGGATAATTGAGTTCATGAGTCTTCAACTTCCTAGACTCAAAGAAAATAGGTCATCCATCTTGCATAAGGACTGCCCCTATACCATCTAAAGATGCATCAGTGCACACCACAAAATCTATAGAAGGATCTGGTACTACAAGAATTGGTGCACTTGTGAGGGCTCTCTTGAGCTCTTGAAAAGCTCTATCACACTTCTCTATCCATTTTTAATTCTTCCCCTTTTTTTAAAGAGGTGTGATGGGGTGTGCCAATCTAGAGAACCCTGAAATGAAGCATCGATTATATCCTGCTAGACCCATAAAGCTCCTCACTTTAGTGACACTGGTGGTTGTTGGCCAATCCATGATGGCCATAATCTTTGATGGGTCTACTGAGACACCATCACCTGATATGACATGACCCAAATAATGTATCTCAAGTTTGAAGAACACACACTTCGACAAGCTGCCAAACAACTGATTCTCTCTCAACTTTTGCAATACCTAACTCAAGTGCTCTTCATGCTCTTTCTCATCATGAGAATAAATCAGAATCTCATCAAGGAAAAAATCCACAAATTTATCCAAAAAGGTATGGAATACTCCATTCATGAGGCTCATGAATACAACTGGAGCATTCATGAGGCCAAATGGTACCACGGTGAACTTGTAGTGACCATACCTAGTACAAAAAGCAGTCTTGGGGATATCACTATCCACAATTCTCAATTGATGATAACCTAACTTTAGATCAATTTTTCAAAATACTCGGGCACCCTGCAACTGGTCAAAGAGATCATCAATTCTAGGAAGAGGATATCAGTTCTTGATGGTCACTTTGTTCAATTGTTGATAATCAATACACAACCTAAGTGACCCATCCTTCTTCTTGACAAAGATCACTGGTGCACCCCAAGGTGACACACTAGGTCAAATATGCCCCTTCTCTAAGAGTTCCTCCAACTAAGCCTTTAGCTCACTAAGCTCATGAGTAGTCATCCTATATGGTGCTCTCAAAATTGGCTCGGCTCCTGGCACAATATCTATATGAAAATACACTACTTTAGGTGGAGGCATACTAGGAAGCTCTAAAGGAAACACATCTGTAAACTCCTACATGATTAAAAAATCATCAAGGGATGGCTCCCCCTTTGATTCTTCCTCTCTTTCACTAATGGTGATAGCGAACAATTAACAATCCTTTTGCATGCATCGTATAAGCTACATAGTGAAAATCATATGAATGGATATAGGTCTCTTCACTCCGAAGATCTCCCTAGAGATACAATCATCATCCACACATTCCACCCTCTTCTATCGAAAATCCATCTTGGCGTTGTGGGCATAAAGCCAATCCATGCCAAGAACAACATTGTAAGAACCTAGAGGGGTAATGCATAGATTAGACACCATGGACATGTCTCCAATCTACATTTGACAATTTTGCACCATGGAACTAACTGACACACTAGCTCCTAAGGCTAACTCTACTTCCCAACCAACATCTTGTCTAACTACCACTAGCCCACAATGCTCTACCACATATGGAGAAATAAAAGAGTCAGTAGCTCTAGAATCAAATAAAATTGCAACCATATGGCCCAGTATAATACCTGTAGCCTCAATAATTATGGCTTGATGCTTAGCCTAGCAGTTGTCAACCATTGCAAAAACTCTATGGGATCTACCCATGTCACCAACTGTCAGATTTAAAAAAGCCCCTCTCTGTCCACCAGATGTCTATCCCTACAGAAAATCCCTAGCTATATGACCCATGCCACCACAAGTGTAGCATGGTCCTTGGGTATAAGATCATGCACCCTATGATCTAGACTGTTGTGGGCCTCCTAACCTATCAGCTCTATTGTATTGACCCCTAGAAGACTATTGAGTCTTCACTGACTATGACTGTGAGGCCTGTACTTTTAGATCTTACTTAAGACCCTGTGATTGCCACTACTAGGGATTAGAGCCCTGATAACCCTAAGAAGGTTTCTGCTACTGCTACTACTGTGGTTTCTTTTGTTGAGTCTATTGGCCCTTAGAGGACCCTGCTGTATAGTTTTGATTCCCTTTCTAAGGGGTTTTCTACTGGGTAGAATTTTGATTCTAGGACTGATCCCATGACTCCTGCCTACCTCGAGTATCCTCTGCAACTAGTGCTATCTCCACTACATGCCTGAAGGTAGTAGGGAAGGCCATCTGAACTGGACCCTAAAGTGAGAAATTCAAACCCATGATAAAGTGATGCACTCGTAGTTTCTCGTCCTTCATGTATTCCACATAAGGAAGGAGCTCAAGAAACCTGCTCTTGTATTGAGCTACTATAAGACCCCTCTGATATAGAGAATGAAACTCCTCTATTTACTTCTGTCTGAAATGCTCTATTAGGTACCTCTCTCAGAATCTCTCTAAGAATGACTCCCATGTGAGGGTATCCATCCTCACTCCTCTTATAGTCTCCTTTTGATGCCACCAATTGGAGGCATCTCCTCTTAACTGATGAACTACTAGGCATGCCTTTAGATTACTCCCATAAGGACATAATCCAAAGCACCACTATAGGCTCTATAACCATGCCTCTACTACTATCCCCTTAGTGGAACCGGTAAAGAATGGTGGCTCGAGTCAAATCAATTCCCTGATATCATCTCCCATATACCGAGGAGGTCTATGAAATGGGGGTCCTCTTTGGTGTATTGACTTACCCTCATGCTCACCCTATCCCTCTATCTATCTCAGTGGGGGACTCCTAGTCCTCTCTTTGACTTTGGGTCCACCTCCTCCAGGTACCTCTACTTCCACTATGAGAATTTGCTGACCTGGCTGAACTATAGGTACTACCGTCTAGTGAACTGCACTGATCAAAGTCTGAAGTGCATCTATAATTTCTTGGTTCGGGTTCAGTGGTGGTGGAGGTGGTGGTGGTCCATCCTCCTATCCCACTCTACCACCCCTTGCCTTATGACCTCTACCTCACTGGTTGCTTTGAGTAACAAGAGGCATCTACACAATTAAATGTTTGAGTTAAGTTTAGGAAGCACAATGGTTTAAGGTTCCTAGTGTTGAAACACTCATTTTCATACCAAAATGTCACGCCCAAATTTTGGGAGCAAACCATACAATTTTATTTTTTTAAAATTTTAATAGTAATAAAGTACACTATGGTTTAAGAGTTGAATTGCAACAACAAATTTACTATGTTCATCTTAAATTTATCATCATGAGAAGTAATCCATTTTTATAGTTAAATATTTATCATTTAATTGGTATCAACTTTTGATTTTGTTATTTCATTAAGGTTACAACAATGTTCTGAAATTGATTATAATAACAATATAAATTAAAACAGGTATCATAATCTATTACTCTAATATTAAATCTAATAAGATTTTAAAATTTTGATGCTTACTATCAATAATAAAAAAGGAAAAAAAATATACATATACATACATACTCAATAAACTCTTTAATTGTCAATCAAAATTCAAAGATAAAACAATTTAATTATTTAAACATTAGTCTTACTCAAATTTTAAAAAATAATTTAAGAATATAAACTAAACTATCAAATTTTTACTAACATAAATTTTAAACTAATCCTAATCTATAAGTAATCCTTCAAAAACTTTTTAAGAAACAAAACAAACTAAACTAATACTAACTATCCTAAAATTAATACTAACCTCAACTAATACTAATCTAAATTAAATCAAACTAAATCTTACTAAACTATACTAAATTACATAACATAATACTAAACTAACCTTACTTTAACTAACACAAACATTAAACATACCTATCACTAACCCCCCCCAACCCCCATACTCTACCCTACACTGATCATTCCCAAGTGCTCACCGAAAAAAAAAGTTCTTCCCAAGCACTGACCATGGGCACAACACACTGCCAAAGTGAAATTAAACTCTGACACCACCTACAAAGTGATGTGGCAACAAGGGATGGAAGGCAAAGTATAAATTAAACAATGCAGTCTCCAATCATGGAGAACCCTAGCGCATCCTACAAGGAGTTTTATTACTGCAGGGAAGATGGGGAAGGTACAGGGTGATGTCACCCTAAACAAACTTATTTGACTTTTTTTTAAAAACTTTTTCAATACATTGCCAAAAGCTGCCACCAAGTTGGAGATAGTTATTGCAATAAAGTAAAGTTGGTAAATGAAGATATTAGTGGTGTTTTATATATATTTCTTTGTTCATTTGTTTATTTTGTTAGGACATTTATATATTTCTTTAAAAAGGGTAATAAAGATTCTACAAGATTCTCTATCACAAGGGGGAAAATTTTAAATTGGTTCCCCATACAAAAACCAGAGAGTTTTTGCTCTTTTGGAACAATTTTTTTTGTCTTATTTTTTTTTCTAAGTATAGATTTTGGAGTTGATTTATTAACCAAGAGGGTTTTTTTTTTTTTCAAAATAAATCTAATAGGACTTGTTACAAACTAAATAAACCAAGAAATTGAATTATCCATTTTAACCACAATGCAACAATTTTTTTGTTTCCAATAATCACGAAAATTGAACCTATCTTCATAACATAATCTTTCATTTTTCAACATATATGAAACTTGAAATTTTTCTTAATTGAACATCATCATTTCATCATATTTTTGATGTGCATCCATATAACCAAAAATTACAAGAAACTCATGAGAAGCAATAATACTCAATCACTATTTTATTGGAAACCTGATTCAAAGGCTCAGCCGGGAAAGAACTAGGAAGAAAACCCGATGTTGTTGCCATTACAATGAAATTTTGAAATACAATTTACATAGGATTCCAATCCCAAAATTTCAACAATCTAATTAAATTTCCTTCATGACCCTTATCAAGGGGTCCATATCATTTTCTGTAATACATTGCTAAGATAATGGAGGGAATAGAATCTGACTGGGTCACAAACAAGCATAACCAAGAGACAAAATCAAACATTCATATTCATACTAGGTTTTCACAATAGGATTCAAAATGAATCAAAACTAGGGAAAGGTGGATTTTTTCAATAGGAGATGTTAGACACAACATCAAAATAGTTGCCCAATTAGGGCTATAATTCAAAAACTTCTATTCTTCCATTTTTACATGCCAAAACTCAGATGTGGTTTGTGTTGGCAGGTAGGGGCCCATAACACCCTACCCTGTCTCCCTCTTCTCATCTTGAGAAGAGACTCTACACTTTTGGAGTCCAACGAAAAAGAAATTTCTCAAAATTGGCCACTTCTGCCCTATCCAAGGGTGAGTAATGCCAAAACACCCATACAAGAAAACTTTGAAATTCAAACAAAAACATGAAATAAAAGCATTCAAGAGACATGGTTTCAATCCTTCCCAGCATACCCAACATACATACAAGCATACAAATAAATAATCCCAATAGTATAAGCATGAAACAAGCATGAACAATCTGAACAAAGGAGATGAAGAACTCCTACCTTTACAAAGAGGTAATGGTAAATGAACAATTTTGAGAAGAGCTTTTCCTTCCTTGCCTTCAATCTTCCAAGACTCCTTTCTAAAAGTAGAGATTCGGTAAAAACTAAAACTACTCCACGAAGGGCCTCTAAATAAGATCCAAACTCAACCATCAAATAGGGCAATAACTTCCCCCACTCACCTAAAATTGTAGAATTTTCTAACTCAATCAATCTTAAGGTTAACCACTAAGTGGACTTGAGGTTATGCAACTCATGGTAACCACTTTCAATTTTCACACAAAAGAAAAAAATAGACTTTTTGAGTGACCTCAAAAGTCAACAAAAGGGGCTTAGGGGGTGGAAAATGCCCCCAACCCATACCCATACCCCTTGGGTATAAAGATTTCATGTTTTAAGGCCTTAGGAATTGATTTGGGACCCAAAAAATGCTAGGAATAATTAGGACCATCCAACAACTCCAAAATGAAGATTAAGCACTAATTTGGATTAGGGGTGACTAAACTTGATTAAAAAAATTTTAGTGAAAAGGTCACTAACTTAGTCTCACTTAGGTCCAAAGGCTACACAGTTAACCCTAGCTAGTATGATGAAAAGCATAAACAATTCACAAGTTTCAAGTGACGCTATAAGAACATAGTAATGAACATTAAAATTTACTGATCATGGAAAGATACATTCATACATCTCATATCATAATTTAGTTACGAAAAACAAGGTTTCCACAAATAGCACATAGGGATCAATTTTGTTCCTTCATCATGTTTCTCGGCTAAAATATCTTGCACACTCATTGCACACATCAGTAGTCCCACAAAATCACATGCACATATGTATATATGTATCAGGGATTCATATAAATTAAAACATACATTTTTAAATCAATCAGGGTTTCTTTTGTCCTACTCATATCCTTAATCATTATAATTTCATAATCAATGTGTTAATCCTGCATTTTACTTATTTCATCAACATACATATTCATAAAACATTAAATGATGAACTCATATATCTAAAACTAAACATCACACAACATGAAATAATCTAATGTGTTCAAGTATCCAACAATTTCTTGACATCTCCAGTCGTGAGTATCAAAATAATAATAATGTATCACTATGCTACGATGGGTCGGGGTGAGGCCTCACATCTTACTAATCTTAAACATTCATAGTGATTAACTTGCAAGCATAAAATAAATAACATGAACACATGAGACACCAAAATTTAACATGGAAATCCAATATGGGAAAAACCATGAATATAACTAGCTACTAAATTTCACTCTTCTGAAGTGAGCCTTGTTAGGAGCCAACCTGGTTAAAGGTTACAAACCACACTGTTAGGTGTGACCTTGTTAGAGGATTTAATCTCTTGTATGGAGTGGCCTTACAAGAGGTCTTAAAAAATTCAATATAACTTTCACCTTGTTAGAGGATTTACAATTGGTTATTAAACCACCTCTGTTAAGAGATTTTGGAATCACCACTACAATGGTTAGGAAGTAATAATGAAATGGCCTGAATGAGATGCAACTAAATTTTTTATTATAAATCTCTATTTTTCTTCATTCTAGATCATTACTAATGGAATAATACTTTTCCACTCCATAAGGATATTTGACCTTCCTTCAAGTTCACTCACACACTTTATTTCTCAATCAATGAATACACTTGCATTCTCTCACTCACTAGAATCTCAACTTGACTTTATATTTATATCATTCAAATTATCAAGTTGGCTAAATTAAAAATTACAATGACCAATAATCATTACAAAAATCAACTAGAATCAATACTAGAAATAATTAAACTTCATTTCTCAAATCAAAAAAATTATCCTTCACTGGCTGACCCTACTCAATAAACATTGATCTAGAAATAATTTCCTGTGATAACCAATAGAAGCTTGGTTAATACTATGAACTTGCAAATTCCTTTGGCAACCGAGTGGACTCAATGAAAACTAACTCTGACCAACTTCCCTTTGTTAACCATGAGAACTCAGTTAATGCCACTTTCCACCATAATTTCTTTCGACACTTGAGTGAGCTCGGTGGACACTATCTTCATAGAGTAATCTCCAAGAGTTCTCGATAGACAAGGAAAATTGCCTTGCTGACCAAGTGAGCTTGGTAAGAATATACTGACAACTGATATAACATTTTTGTAATATCAAAGACAACACACAATTGGACAATTGTATCCAACAATCTCCCTCTTTGGCATCGATGGCAACACAACATGTCATAGAGAAATGAAATTTGGAAACAAGACTTTTTTTTACAAAAAGTTTCTCCCTCTTAGATTTTATACCACAAACTTCTTCTTCTATGCAATAATCTCCCTCTGTGAAGGAATTACATAGCTTCTTTCTTCCAAACAAATTTTAGAAAGATACAATAATAAACTATCCCTCTTTGACAACACATATCAAATGAGTATCAATGTACCTTGATTACTTATTCATATGCAATGTTCCTTTGATAATTTTGCATTAATTGATAGATCTTCAACTTGCTTCCTATTGATGAATTAGTAAAACTTTATTTTAGTGAGCTTTAGATAGGTGAATGACCCCTAACTTATCTCTTAGATTCAAGAATACATCCTTAGGTAATGGCTTGGTAAATATGTCTACAATCTATTATTTGGTATGGACATATTCCAATCTAATTTCTATGTCCTACACCAATTCTCTAACAAAGTGGTATTTTATAGCAATATTCTTAGTTTTGGAATGCATCACTAGATTCTTTGATATGTTAACTGCACTTGTATTATCACAAAACATGACAACTAGTTCTTTGATCTCAACCTTCAAGCCTTCCAAAAAATATTTAAACCAAACAATATTAGAATTATTTACGATTGCTACAACAAATTTTTCTTTTTTTTAAGATTGGGATGTGCAATTTTGCTTTTTACTTGTCAAAGATACCGACCTTTTACCAAGAAAGAATGCTCCACCACTTGTACCTTTTCTATCATCAATATTTCCTACCCAATCAGCATTAGTAAATACTTTTTAGTCCAAATTTCCTCCAAGTTTATACCATAAGTCATAATCATTAGTACCTTTCAAGTATCTCAAAATTCTTTTGATTGCCATCATATGATTTTCTCTGGGTTTTGCTAAGAATCTTGCCACTATACCAACTGCAAGAGCAATATTAAGGCTTGTATGAACTAAATATTGTAATTTTCAAATCATTGATCTATATAAGGTCAGATCTACCTCTTTTGAGTCATCATCTTTGGTAAGCTTTAGTGCAGTACACATGGGTGTTCCAGCTTATTCTGAATCTTCCATACCAAATTTCTTGATTATCTCTTTGATATACTTAGAATGAGTGATGTAGATGTCATTCCTACTCTATTGTATCTAAAGACCAACAAAGAACTTAATCTCACTAAACATAGACATTTCAAATTCTTTATTCATTTTCTCTGAAAATTCTTTGCATAGATCATCATTCCTTGTAAATAAAGTATCATCAACAAATTTTTTGCCAAAAAAATCTTTTTATCTAGTCATTTCTTAATGTGCAAACCACTATTATCATTAGTTCTTAGGAAACCAATCTATATAAGGTAGTTATGCAATCTTTCATACTATGCTCTAGGGGTTTTTTTCAAACCATACAATGCTTTGTGTAATTTGTAAACCATGTCCCTTTTTGTCTGGATCAACAAAACCTTCTGGTTGTTTAATGTACACTTCATCAAGAATACCATTAAGAAATGTAGATTTGACATGCATTTGATACACTTTAAATCCTTTATGTATTACATATGTAAGTAAGGTCTTGACAACTTCCAATCTTGCAACAAGAGAAAAAGTTTCACCATAATCAATTTCTTCTTTTTGAGAGTGGCCTTTACATACCAATCTAGGTTTGTTTCTTGATACCTTACCATCCTCATTCAACTTATTCATGAATGCCCATTTTGTAATCACATTTTTATCTTTAGGCCTAGGTACAAGAGTCTAGGTTTTTTTGTTCTCTATTTTCTCTGTCTCTTTATTCATAGCCTCAATCCAACTTTCATTTTTCAATGCATTTTTGACATTTCTAGGTTCAAAATCAGCAAGTAAACATGTACCTCTTAGCTTAATTCTTGTCATAGTACCTTCTAATTTATCTCCAATAATCTAATCTCATGCATGATGCCTTCTAACATACTTAGCCAATACAAGTTCTTTACCTTTCAAATGAATTGCATTGCCATCCTCTTGAACTTCAACTTTTGGTTTTGGTTTCTCAGACTTAGTAGGCATTGGCTCAATAGCTTCAAAATGTGTCTCAAGTCCTTGTGACTTGGCTTGAACTTCTTACAACTCAATGACTGAGGAAGACTCGGGAGTAGAAGTATCCTTAATAATAGATGATAGGCCAACACTGGGGCAAACAATAATAAAAGAATTAACAATTTTATGAAAAAGTTTGACTGGTCTATACGTGTCAATTCGAGAGTGTAAGCTTGCAAAAGGTGTCCGAGCAATATGCTATCAAGGGGTGAAACTTGTGATATGAGCAATTATGAATGCATCTACAACACACGAAAATGAACTTATAAAGAACTAAAATGAAACTGCGACAGGAACTATCACTTCTTGTGATAGGAGCTTGGCTGAAATCTACTAAAGTAATTCTAGCAACGAAACATCAACAACAAAAATATCTTTCTACCAGTAATAATAATATGATTACCTCTATTCAAAACTATGAAAATACATTAGTAATTCAAATTATGGAGAAATAATAATCATATTATACCAATGCAAATTAGATTATAAATTGCTTATAGGAACAACGTGCATATCATATTAATACAAATTAGATTACCAACAAAAATAATCAAATCAATCATGAATTCAAACAAAACTTGATATTAATGTAATACAAACATACCATACTAAAATAAAACTAGAAAACACACCAGACGTTCCAAGAAGTGGGCCCCCTCCTTAGTCTGTCAAGTGGTGGGATAGAAGACATTGAGCACAAGGTTGATCAGCACAATATATAGTCTTTTTATTTCTCAGAAGAATAGTACAAAATTAATACATATATATTCCCTTTGATTATGAATTGTGTTATTTATATACATAGCTTACAATACAGAATAGGAATAGCTTATAATAGAAAACATAACAGATATCATAGAACCTTATTTATAGGTTGTGAGTAGTTGCAAATACAACTTATTTATGCCAAACAGGTTTGTTTCATTTTTGGCCCATGGCTAAAAAATTATAATATAATAGTTTGTACAATCTTGGATTATAATAGACAGTAAATATAGGAATAGAATTCCCACGTGAGACTTGTAGATCTTTCTTCCTTGTACTAGTCATGCAAGTCATTTGTTATTTGCAACTTAAAAATAGGAAGAATGCTGGTCGGTTTAGGTCCTCCATGTGGATCTATTTGTGTATACCACCGATGTAATGCTTGATAGTTTCAACAAACTAACTCCAAAAAATATGAAACATTATTCCATGCACACAAATGGAATCAAAGCACAATTTTTGTTAAACTGATCTTCTAGATTAAGATTGCAATGACAGTTATTTGATCGATGGTGAAATGCAATGACCATGTTCTATTGGAAGATTAATAGTTTACATCCAAAATACGACAGGAAGTTACAGTCCCAACTGGCAGGTGATAGGAAGTTTTGTTATGCATATCAACATGCTACAATATAAAAGATTAGTAAAACATAATCAATGATGAATTTTCCATATTTTAATCCCAAAACCTCATTAAATACTAGTTATATATATTAAACCATATGCAATGTAAAATGGTAAAATTGGTGGTAATGGAATTGAAATGGAATATGGAAATGAGTAGGTAAGTGCATAAAATGGATTAAAATATGGTATTAAATGGGTCATAAATGGATCTCATCATTCCCCCCAACTTAGCTTATTGCATGTCCTCGTGCAATCATTATGATCATAGGTCTTTAGTTTTAACTGAAAGCACTTTAGGTTTAATGGATTTTGACTTTTTCTCCACCCTGAACCATGATAACTCATAGATGAATACAAATCCGTTTCTTTGCTTTAGATGACAAGATTTTTTATTTTTCTTCTTCAATAGGGATATCTCTTTTGAGCTTCTAAATTAGCTTATTAATATTTTTTTTTTCTCTTTATTTTTTTCTTTTCTTTTCATTTCAACTTTTATAGCATCATGGTCCAAAAGGGTACATATAGGAGAAATTTATCTCAATTTTCAGAAGAGGAGTTTAAATGGGTGAAATAGGAGAGAGAAGAGACAAAATGAAGGCTATTATATGATGGATATAATGGATAGTATGATGGGTTTAGTAAGGGTGATAGATGGAAGATAATAGGGTGGCATTCCTCCCCCCAACTAAAAGGTTTACCATCCATGGGAAACGAGGAGAGGCTAGGAAGGGGTGTTGCACAATGATCAATATAATAAGTAATACAAATAAAGTTAAGAGATAAAATAAGGAAAAAAAAAATCGAATGTTTTACCAAAATGCATGTGTAGAGAGACCAAAGTTGGAACATAGAGCATCATAGCAACCAGGATCACCAAAATGGATGAATCAACAAGAAGGAATGAAGAGATGTATCCAAAACTGCAACACCACAACAGACCACCATTTGACTAAAAACATTGAAGAGCATACCACCAGAAGGAACCAAAAAAACCTAGGAGAATGACTACAATTGGAGGGGCTACCATTAGCAACAAAACTAGTATAGATCATATAGGAAGTAGCACATTCCACTGAAAACACCTCAACTGATCATGCAACATGTACTAGGGGTGATCAAAGATTTGAGGATCACACTAAAGAGGAGTAGAGCTGTAGGAGTGAGCGATAGGAGGTGCCAAAAAGGAAAGAAGCAGTAAAACCAACAACTATTCCTGAAAAGAATGATTAGCAGAAAAACTAGGAACACCAATTATTGCTTCTTCTTCTTTTTTTTCTTTTTTTCTTTTCTTTTCTTTTTTTTTTTTTGAATAAATTTTGATAACAACAAGTGACCGCTGGCAAGATAGTTTTCAATCACTCACCGCTTAATGGCTCTGTAAGAAAAATTTTCACCACTAAGAATTTATTTTTTAGTTAACATCCACCAAAAATTGGTTTTCAGATATTAACTAGCCAACAACGCCCCAAGGTTTTCATTGTTGGATCTTTTATTTATTTTTATTTTTTTTCAATTTTTTTTTCATTTTTTTCAATTTTTCAATAATTGCATAAAATGAACAAAGAAATGAAATCCTAACATGGATGATGAAAAATGATACCATCCAAAGCTTGAGTTTTGTCCATGACCTCACAGAAGAAACTGTTGAAGCTGGATTGCATAATGAACTTGAAATGATCACCAAGAATAACCTCATCAGAACTAGAACCACAAACCAAAGGATGATGATTCTCCTATTTCTCTATGCTGATTGAATAAGAAGACATCTCTTGAAGATATGAAACCCTATTCTTGTGAAACTTGTGAAATATCCATTGTAGAAAAATGTAAAGTTGCTAGTAGCACACCTTCATAACCAAATACATGAGTATGGAGTGAAAACCAATAGTAGTCACCAATGTGTCCATAGAACTCTAGAGAGACACAACCCAAGGAAGGAGTGTAGTAGCTGGCACTGTATTCAAAGTATTTTCATAAGTGTTCTTGAATATTCATGAATCTCATAGAACATGCTGCATATTTTCCTTGAAGTGATGAATCACCAAAGACAAGAAATTTCATCTCAAGGTTTTGAACACCCTCTGCCAAAATCTGCATGTGATCTTGAATAGTGAAGAACTAGTGAAATGGATATGCACCATATAGCAAGCAAGCCCACATAATGTGAACAAAGAAACATAGTGTGTTATTCAATGCTTGTGTAGAGAAGCATCATCAATTGGTGTTGATTCTAAGATTATCACACCAAAACAAGGGACCCGTGACCATATTCTCAAAACCAAGCATATCAGGCATAGTAAATGAATATCATCCATTCAATAACTTTATCATTAAGTAGGTTATTTAGTATTACAAATGATAGATAGAGTTATTACTATGAATAGATACTTGATAGAATGGATAAATACAAATAAACTCTTGTGTTCATATAATAGCAATGCTAGTTAACACGAGAACACATACCTTGAATTGTAGAGATGTCACATGTCGAGGTTTGCTAGAAGGACCAATGAAATAATCAATGAAGCTAGATTTGAAATCATCCAAGAACCACAAGATTGGAGGGATTCCCCCCAACTTAACTTCTTGCTACAAGGTCACGAAATCATTGGAATAACCAAAGAAATTAGGTAACCCGAAGAGAGTAACACATCTTTAGAATTTTGTGAGTCTTATTGAACCAAATATTTCAATAATTTGAAGGATGGATTCCCGAATGAATTGCAAGTTATAAAAGCATAGGTAATTTGAATCATCAAAGGAATCATGAAATTAGCATGTATAATCAATGAACAATACAAGAACCAAGAATGAAGAAAAGGTGGATATTAATACCTTGATCCTTGTTGAAACAAATCATCCATAGTTTATTTAGTCATCTTAGGAAAATGGAAAGAATCAGCAATGAGGAATAATACTCATCCAATTATAATAGTTGTTGTTTGGTCATTAATGCATAGAATCCCATATGGTCGTGCTTAATCAATTATTGGTCCTAAATCAACAAATGTATGAGTGATGCATATTTTAACCATAGGCCTCCAAATATCAATATGTGCATAAGTACAAAGATAAAATATAGATCTTGGAGGATCTTGTACCGTGTTTGTGAAATATGTAATGTATATGGCTTAATACTACTTAGTGAATGATTAACATAAACATGCATACTCATGAGTCCATTAATTAAAATTGATGCAATCTGATGCATGGGCTCATTTGTGGTATGTTGAATTCACTAAGTAGAAAAGAAGAACAAAGTTGATTATATTTCAATAAATAATATTGTTCTTCTAGTTTAAGTAAACCAAAATCACATCCCTTATATACATCAATATATTCCAATGTTGATTTATCGATTTCAAGCACATCATTAGATTGTGGAGGGATCCTTGAAAGCTGAATATTATATGTATCATTAGCCACCTTATTATGAAGTGGTATATGAGACAATATAGTTATCTTTGGTGGATATGGTGGAGTGGGTAGAATATGATGTGAATGACATAATGAATGTGGTAAGAAATGTGAAGGAGATAAAGTAGATGGTAATAAGTATGACTGGTGGAATAAAGATGGCAAGGATGGATATGGTGGTTGTTGTGAGTATGCATGATTACATTCGTTGTGCATGCACGGTGGAGAAGTACATTTTGAAGAAATATGTTGGCTTTGTAATGAATTAGACTGATAATATATGTCACCAACATAGTGCATACCTTGATCTTCTTGGATTGGTATTTGACATGGAGTACTACGTATAAGGAATAATTGTTCACTTTCATCCTTATCATGGTAAGGATCATAAAAAGCTTGTACCTCATTCACCATTTGCTTTTGATTGTTAAGGCATATGCACTGGTCTTCTTTCCTATAGTGAAGAGAACAATAGGTGGTTAAATTTTCATCATCAAAATCACATTGCTCTAAGAATTCACTAATGATTTGTTCGTGTTGAAACATAGGGATAGAATTCTTGCATACCTCTGATAAGGGAAGATCAAGATTAGAAAAGATGCATTTATTAAGTAGAGAGGGTATTAAAATATCACCTTTGATCAACACATTTTCCCCACCAAGTTCTTCTTTTGTTTTTAAATTTGAAGGCTAGGGTCTAGGGGCAGTAGCCACCAGTGGGGTCAAGGGGAAATGCCCCTTGTGGGGTCCTGGGGTAGCGCCCAAGGTGCGCTCCTTGTCGCAGTATAGGGCGAGGTTGAGGGGTAGCGCCCCGATGCTAAGCACATTTTTCCTCTTGTGTTTCCTTCAAATTTTGCATTTTTGAAGCAATTTTTAACCAAAATTGATGGACTTGAACAACCTTTAAAATGCATCATTTAAAACATTTTTCTTCAAAATAGCTTATAATAACTCACAAAAACTAATGATAATGTAAAATGGAATCTAATTTCTAAGACAACTAGTGAATCAAATGTCTAATGCCTACTTGAAACTCTAAAACAAACTTCTAAAGTAATGCATCTATATGATTTACGCAACGTAAATTGAGATTAATTACTTAAGCAAGGCTAGCAGTTGCAAAAGTGTTCATCCCAATGCATTGTTCCTAACTCAAATCAGCAAACTATCATGCATTTGACACCTTTCCCTGGCAATGGTGCCAAAATGATAGGCCAACACTAGGGAAAATAATAACAAAAGAATTAACAATTTTATGACAAAGTTCGATTGGTCTATACGTGTCAATCTGAGAGCATAAGCTTGTGAAAAGGTGTCTAAGTAATATGCTATCAAGGGGTGCAGCTTGTGATATGAGCAATTATGAATGCATCTACAACACATGAAAATGAACTTATAAAGAACTAAAACAAAACTACGATAGGAACTGTCACTTCTTGCGATAGGAGCTTGGCTGAAATCTACTAAAGTAATTGTAGCAACGAAACATCAACAACAAAAATGTCTTTCTACCAGAAATAATAATATGATTACCTCTATTCAAAACTATGAAAATACATTAGTAATTCAAATTATGGAGAAATAATAATCATATTATACCAATGCAAATCAGATTATAAATTGCTTATAGGAACAACGTGCATATCATATTAATACAATTTAGATTACCAGCAAAAATAATCAAATCAATCATGAATTCAAAAATAACCTGATATTAATGTAATAAAAACATTTCATATTGAAATAAAACTAGAAAAAACACCAGACATTCCAAGAAGTGGGCCCCCTCCTCAGTCCGTCAGGTGGTGAGATAGAAGACAGTGAGCACGAGGTTGATCAACACAATATACAGTCTTTTTATTTCTTAGAAAAATAGTACAAAATTAATACATATATATTCCCTCTGATTATGAATTGTGTTGTTTATATATACAGCCTACAATATAGAATAGGAATAGGTTATAATAGAAAACATAATAGATATTGTACAACCTTATTTACAAACTGTGAGTAGTTACAAATACAGCTTATTTATGCTAAATGGGTTTGTTTCATTTTTGGCCCATGGCTGAAAAACTATAATATAATAGTTTGTACAATCTTGGATTATGACAGACAGTAAATATAGGAATAAACTTCCCACGTGAGACTTGCAGATCTTTCTTCCTTATACCAGTCACGCAAGTTATTTGTTATTTGCAACTTAAAAATAGGAAGAATGTTGGTCAGTTTAGGTCCTTCATTTGGATCTATTTATGTATACCACTGATGTAATGCTTGATAGTTTCAACAAACTAACTCCAAATAATATGAAACATTATTCCATATGCCCAAATGGAATCAAAGCACAATTTTTGTTAAACTGATCTTCTAGATTAAGATTGCAGTGACAATTATTTGATCAATGGTGAAATGCAACGACCACGTTCCATTGGAAGATTAATAGTTTACATCCAAAATGCAACAGGAAGTTACAGTCCCAACTGGTAGGTGATAGGAAGTTTTGTTATGCATATCAACATGCTACAATATAAAAGATTAGTAAAACATAATCAATGATGAATTTTCCATATTTTAATCCCAAAACCTCATTAGATACTAGTTATATATATTAAACCATATGCAATGTAAAATGGTAAAATTGGTGGTAATGGAATGGAAATGGAATATGAAAATGAGTAGGCAAGTGCATAAAATGGGTTAAAATATGGTATTAAATGGGTCATAAATGGATCTCATCAATAAATGTGTCAAGAAATGTATTAGGTTCGATGTAAATTAATCTCTTGTAATCCTCTGGTTCCTTCTTGCTTTCTTCTTGAATACTTTTTACAAACTCATCAATTCTCACATGTGCACTTTCTATGATTTTATGAGTAGAAAAATTCAAACATCTATATGCCTTACTCCTGCAAAAATATCCTAAAAATATACCTTCATCACCTTTCATGTCAAATTTTCCTTTTCTAGATTCTTTCAAGATATAACATTTACTTCCAAATATTTTTAGTTAAGTTACATTGGGTTTATAGTCATACCATAACTCATAGGGATTTTTATATGAGTCCTTCTTTAACTGTACTTGGTTTAAGGTATGAACTATAGTGCTATAGATTTCTTCCACTATTTGATACTAATGTTCTTTTCAATCATTAGAGTCCTTGCACAATCCATGATAGATCAGTTTCTCTTTTCTGCTATTCCATTATGCTCTGGTGTTCCAGGGGCTGATACCTCTCTTTTGATTCATCTTTCAATGCAAAAGTTATTGTCATTGGAGATGAATTAACCACCTCTGTCTATTCTTAAGCATTTCAATATTTTCCCTATTTCCTTCTCTACTCTTGCCAAATACCATTTGAATTTCTCAAATGCATCTGACTTCTCTCTTAAATACATGATATTCATCATTCTAGAGTAGTCATCAACAAAAGAATAAAGAATTTTTCTCCACTATATCTTTCTATTCCAATAGGTCCACATAATTAAGTATGTACAATTTCCAAGATATCTTCAAACTAATAGTTTATTCTTTTAAAACTAGTCTTTCCCATTTTGCCAATCCAGATTCTTCCATAGACCAACATCAGGTTTATTCAAACTAGAATACCTCTTACTTTTCTAAATTTTCTTATTTTCACCATGTTATCAAAATTTAAATGACATAGCCTTCTATGCCATAACCAACTTTCTTCAACTTGAGCAATAAAACATGAGCACTCACCATGATCAAGATAAAATAGGTTACCTTTTGTTTGTTTTCCTGATCCAATTAGTTTTCCTTAGTCATCCAGTAGCCTTGCCTTGTTATGCATGAATTCCACCTTGAATTCAATTTTGATTAGCTATGCCACACTCAATAGATTATGGTTTAGTCCTTCAACCCAATAGGCATTATCACATACAAGTTATTTGGTTAATGAGATTTGACTTTTCCCTTTTATGCAACAAGGTTCGATGTTTCCAAACCTTACATTACCACCATCATAATCTTTAAAGTGTTCAAACTTCTTTTTTTCACCATTCATATGATGTGAACATCCATTATCTATGATTCATGTATCATTTTTTCTCACACGAGAGATAAGTGCCATCTTATCTTCTTCTTCATCATATTCATCTTTTAAAGCAATTTAAACTATTTCATCTTCACAATTAACAAAATCCTTAGCCATAAAATATGTCTTCTTACCATTGTCCTTGAATGATTTGTGATTTTTCAAATCCTTCTTCCCATTGCACTTGTGACTTGCCTTCTAATCTTTTCTTTATTTGTTTGGGCACCTGGTTGCAATATCAACAATTTCTTCACATGAAAAACAAATTATGCAAACTTTACCTTTTTATTTCCTCTACCTCTAGAATATTTTCTTGCAAGTAGAGCTTCAACAACTTCAAGATCACTGTCAAAGCTTTCCTCTAATTCTTCTTCACTTTTTGGCTGAGTTACTTCTATTTTCTTTCCTTTTTCCTTAAGTGAAAGCTTGGCCTCAAATGTAGATTCAATATTCTTGGAAGTTGGAAACATAATTGTCAAAGTTATTTGGCTCAAAGTCTATCAATTGTCCTACTAAGGTGTCCAAAGTTATCTTATGATTTGTCTCACACCTCCTTTCTTGAATAGAAAATACTTTAATTGCATAAATAGGAAGCAATGTTCTAAGAACTTTACTTACAATAGTTTCTTCTTTCATGTCTCCTCTAGAAGCTTTGATTGCATTAGTACTTGCTTTGATCCTTTCAACATGTTTGGCAATGGTTTCATCTTCTCTCATTCTCATTTGATCAAATTCTCCTCTAAGGCTTTCTACTTTGGCTCTCCTGACATTGTCATCACCACCATAGATGCCTTTTAGGTTATTCCACATAGCAAAGGAAAATTTTCAATCTTTGATACCACCAAATTCCTCATAGCTTAGAGAAGATGCAATATCTATCATCATGGTGTTATGGTTCTTTTTCTTAGCAATATATCCAATAGATAATGTACTAGTGAGAGTAGTGTATTCTTCATCAAGGTATTTCAATCTCGAATCACCAATGGAAGCTAGATGAAGTCTCATAAGTCCCTACCATGCTAAAAATTTATCTCTATTAAGCCTTAGAATTTATCTCTTGTAAGACATCCTGATCATTAGCTTAGGTCATTGAAAGCTTTCATGCAAGAACCAA
Organism: Cupressus sempervirens; assembly: GCA_028749045.1. NCBI lineage: Eukaryota > Viridiplantae > Streptophyta > Pinopsida > Cupressales > Cupressaceae > Cupressus > Cupressus sempervirens. Next base: position 505,585,044 of record CM053788.1, read on the forward strand.
AAGCTCTAATACCAATTTTTGCAAATATAGATGGATAACTAAGAGGGGGTGGGGGGTGAATCAATTGCCACAAAATATTTTAGATCCCTTGGATGTTAACAATAAAATTGATTGCTATTGTTATTCGGTAAATACACAGAAAATGTTGCAACTTGGTAAAAGCAGTGTGATTTACCTAATACTAATCTCAAACATTCATAATGATTAACTTTCAAGCATAAAAGAAATAACATGAACACGTGAGACACCAAGATTTAACTTGGAAATTCAATATGAGAAAAACCACCAATGTAACTAGCTACTAATTTTAACTCTTTTGAAGTGAGCCTATAAGGAGCGCACCTAGTTAAAGGTTACAAAGCACACTATTAATCACCTTGTAAGGAGTGGCCTTGCAATTGTCCTAAAATAATTCAATAGAACTGTCACCTAGTTAGACGATTTACAATTGGTTGTTAAACTAACTCTATTAAGAGATTTTGGAATCAATGCTACAATGGTTAGAAAGTAATAATGAAATGAACTAAATGAGATGCAACTGAATTGCTGATTATAGATCTCTATTCTATTTCATGCTAGATCCCTACTAATTGAATATTACTTTTCTCCTCCACAAGGATATCTAACCTTCCTTCAAGTTCACTCTCACACTTTCCTTCTCAATAAATCAATACACTTACATTCTCTCACTCATGAGAATCTCAACTTGACCTTATATTTATATTATTCAAATTATCAAGTCAGCTCAATTACAAATTACGTGACCAATAATCATTACCACAGTTGACTAGAATCAATACTTGAAATAGTTAAACTTCATTTCTCGTATCACCAAAACCCTTCATTGGCTGACCCCGCTAAACAAATACTGATCCAGAAATGATTTCTTGTGTTAACCAATAGAAGCTTACTTAACATTGTGAACTTGCAAAATCCTTTGACAACTGAATGAACTCGATGAACACTAACTCTGACCAACTTTCCTTAGTTAACCATGAGAACTCGATTAATAATAATTTTTGCCATAATTTCCTTCAATGCCTAAGTGAGCTCGATAGACATTGTCTTCACAAAGTAATCTCTAAGAATGCTTGGTAGATAAGGAAAATTTCCTTGCTGACCAATTGAGCTCGATAAGCATAGATTGAAAATTGATATGACATTTGTATAACATCAAAGAGAATGAAAAATTAGACAATTGTATCCAGCAATATATATGTATAAAGGATCATACCAATTTTATGAGAATGATAACACAACTTCAGCCAGTATATATAGTGGTGAATTTGACTTAAGAAAGATTATGGGTAGGAGAACTAACATGCAATTATAAGTGAATTAAGGATAAGAGATTTTATTTTGTATTTATAACTTAATGTACAAATCTACTAACACTGATGCCCTGAAATGTTTAGGTTCTTCAAAAAGAAACCAATGCAAGAATAAGAGGATGGAAGGGGACTTATATTAGTATCCTTGCATTCCACTTTTGAGTGAGTTCTATTCAGGAAAAACCTCTTAGTATAGTAAACCCTAATCGTAGGGTGATGTTGATAAAGGGATTTATGTAGTTAGTATGTGGGATCAATCATTGGTTGAGCAACATGGTCTTTAAACCACCATCTAATTTCAATCCAAGATCCCTACAATGTATTTGGAAGACCTAAGATTCCTCATTTTCCTCAAAGGCCCTAGTATGACCACATTATGTTAGTAATGTAAATTTTTTAAGTAATTGGATTTATTTCCTTATTTTTTTGATGTTAGATGTTGGTATTTTAATGTTCTTTCCTTTTTGCTAGTAGTGTGATGTGGGGTTATTTAGCCAAATTTACTATTGATAATTCTATTTTGCCTCTAGGTTATGTCTTTATTACTTGATTACAATTTGTTTCCTATTGTGGCCACTCTTTGTTTCTTTTTCTTTGGACTTTTTTATTGGATGTTTCATCCTTGATGTTGAATTTAAATTTTGAGGTACTTTCTTGTGAATTTTATTGGCAAACTGACATATGTTGGACCTACCAAAGGGATTCTTGACAATCAAGTGAATGTATAGCATTAGGGTATGGGGTTATTAGAGAGATTATTTGTGCCCCACCTCCTCCCAAGACTTCAAGACTAAGACTAGTGTTATCCATGGACTATTATGAGCAATAGATTGTACCCCAATATCAAACTTGTTAAGGTTATGAGTTAACCTATTGGAATTTTAGATGAATAAGGTGTAGGTGTAGCAATGGGCTATTTAGTATCCTATCCATAAATTAGTATGTCATAGAAACTCTAACGTAAAAGTGTTTAACCTTAATAAAGAGCCATGTTTCTTAATATGAAACCTCATTTGAGGGAGTCTCATACAACTGTTATCTAATGACTGGGTATGTGGAATTCAGAATATCTTATTATATTATTATTAGAGACTCTATAAGTATTTTATACTAGATTAGAATGTTTTTTTATATGTGACCAATATGTTTTAGGAAGTGTTTGACCCTAGAAAATGTAACCATTTCTAAGTTATGGATTAAACTTTAGTTTTAGTAATGGTAATTAGGTAGATAGGGCATCACCCTTGAGTATGTATATGAATTATTAATCATTATTTTTACAAGAGTAAATCTTGGAATAAGTCTAGAAAAGGTCTAGCATAAGATGACCATTTTAGTTGTGCAACTTCCAGGAGGAAGTCAAAGGCTAGTGGGGGATGATGTAAGGTCCCTCCTCATATGTGCTTATTAAATATGAATTTCTCCATTAAATCTATAATAGGAGATTCAAATGAATATGAAATGATGTTGTATGGTTTAGGTGTCCTAATATAAACTAAGATCAGCTAACACATTCATGTTTTAAATACTCAGTGATTTGAGAACTACTATGTTATCTTGATTGTTTAAACATTAAATTTTACTCATGACAATACGAGGTGTTTTCACTTGGTGATGATGATGTTGATTACAGTACCTTGATGATTAGGTTATACACATTTAGAAAGTTCAATATTCCTTAAATGGTGATGTTTATAATGTTAGGTATATGCATGCCTAATGATGATTATTCTAGTATTTCAATTTGAATTAATCTATAAGTTATATTGATTATGTAATTACTGATGATTAAATATGAGCAGAAATCAACTAAATAGTTAATTATATGAAATATTTATGTTTTGATTTATGTGACTATCCAAACCAGTTTTGAATATATGCATGTGATTTTTTTAAAACTACTAATGTGTGAACTTAGTGTGTAAGATTATTAGCTATGAAATCAAATAGAGAATCAAAATTAGACCCTATGTATCATCTGTGAAAACCAAGATTGAGTCTAATGAAAGATGCATACCCCATTGTTTCATATTTCATTTGTATCATAAATTAAATGTGTGCATCATTCTATAATCATTAAGTATTAATATTTTGTAATAGTGATTTTATAGTGTCGCTTGACACTCTTGATTCATATATGCATTTCAACATAATAATTAGGGTTAGCTGAGTAACCTAAGAATTTGACTTGGACTAGTTTAGTGATCTAATACTAATTAACTTTAGCAATCAAGATTAATTACCCTAATCAAAGTTTAGTATATATTTGCATTCTTATGGGTTTTAGAAAGTCTAAATTTTTCAAAAAATTTAATAGGTCCCTAAATAGTTCTAGACGCCAAAAATTATGAAAACTAAGTACCTAGGGGGTATATATATGGGTTCCAGGCATTTTTGACCACTCTAACCCCTTTTGTTGACTTTGCTGACCACTCAAATATCCCAATTTTTATTTATTGCGAAAATTGAAGTTTCAGCATGACTTTGATAAGTTAAACTCCACCTTGAAGTTTTCTTTGATGGTAAGGTTAAGTTAGAAGACTCTAGAAACCTTAGTCTCAAGTGTGGGAGTTATTGCATTTTGTAGGTGGTTGAGTTGGGAGCCAATTTTAGTAGTAGATTTGAGAGTGAAAGGTTGTTCACCCAACCTCTAGTTTTAAAGAGAAAATTTAAGATTGAATGAGAATGAAGGATAGCACTTCTCAAATTTTAGTTTTCCATAACTATATTGTGATGGAAGGAATTCTTCGAGCTCATGTATTCATGTTGTGTTTCAGTTCTTAAGTAGGTTTTTGCATATGTGTGTTTTCATGTATGATAAACATTTTAGGAATGGAATTGGAATGAGTTTTTTAAAAGTTTTTTCCTTTGTATTTTAATTTTGATTTTTAAGGGAATTGTATTAAAACTGTTGGCATTACTCACCCTCGAATAGGGAAGAAGTGGCCATGTATGGGAGGAGGGCTTAAGTTGGACTCTAGCAATGCAGAGTCTCTCCTCATGATGAGGAGAGGGAGAGAGTAGGGTGTTATGGGCCCCTACTCATTAGTACAAACCATGTTTGTGTTTTGAGAAATTAACAAGTGAATGGACATAAGTTCTTGTGATATTAGCCTCAAAAGGGCATCTATGAAAGAATGGAAGTTCTTGCAATATTAGCCTAGAAAGGGAATCTATTATGGTGTTGTGACCAATGTATCCTATTTGAAAAAATCCACTTTCTCCCTAGTCTGGTTCAATGATAAGCATGTTGTGTAAACTTGGGTTGGGAATAAATGGGTTGAATGTGTCTTCCTAGTTGGTTTCATTTTCTCCATGGTTACCTGGATGAAAATTATAGATTTCATAATGACTACCTTGTTATGGAGCCAAGCATGAATTCAGAGTTGTTTTCAAATGTATGAGAGACTTCTCCTCAAGATAGTGATCTTGTTGTAAACTTCATTATGAAAATTATGTCAAAATGACCATGATGTCATGTTTTCTTCCTTAGTTATTTCTCAATGGAGTCTTTGAATTAGGTCGTTAATAAAATTGATAGTTTCTTACATAAGAGAAGTTTCATTGTATTATTTAAATGATTTCAATAATTCTCCCATTGAAATTTTGATCTCTAAATAAAAATAAAACACAAGGTTTTTTAAATGTTGATTTACATTATAGTGACACATTTATTCTCTTGTAACTTTTATAAATGATGAAGGAATGAAAGGATTTAATCTTAAGTATATTTTGTGTGAATTTTCAATATGAGATTAAGTGCAAATTTAATCAAGAATATAGTCCTTGGATTAACCTACATTTGGATATGATAAATTGCTTAGAATTCAACTTTATTGATTTTGTAATGCCCTGCCAAGGGATCCAAAAGAAATGTAGGATTTTTTATTTGTCTTTTAAACATGAAAGATAAACCATTCACATCAAACACATAGTAATGGAAGCAATAACATACATTCAACTAAAAGCATACATAACAGGTTACATTCCTTAAGGATCCCATGATGTTGAATCATGTTTAAATCTAATTAATACTAAATTTATCACATACCACACCCATATGAAAGGATAATTATAAAGTCCAATGTCCATTTAATATACATTTGTTCTGAATATCTCTTGGAAAATTAATTTGAAATGCTCATTCATCCATTATACCTGTCACGGGATATGAAAGGCTTAAGAGAATATACATATGTAAAATAGAAATACATCATCCTCTTTAGATGCATGATACAAGTATGATAAATTAAATCAAACCATCTACCATACATGTTACATTCATCCATCAATAAAGATATAACATCCATCATAAAATGATATAACATTCATCATAAAATATAACCATCCATCATAATGATCCATGAACCAAATGAAGGAAAATAGAACCAAAGAATACTCCAACCATGGTGACTACAAATGAATCTCAATGGTAAGAGTGAAAAAGCACTACCACCTCACCACATGGAACCTAAATGGCTCACTCCCACTGCGCTAAAGAGCTAGTCTCAAGTCCCAAATAGGATATCAAATAACATAACATAGATACTCTCTAAGTCCAAGAAATCTTAAAAGTATACTAACTCAAAGGTTCCAAAATAGATTGACATCTAGACCAAGAGGCACACAAGACATGTAAGAATCTACTATGTAAGCAAGAAAGTGTCATCGCACGAATCATATTTGGAGTTACCCAAACAGTTCCCTTAGGACCCCTGGGTCCCTAGTGAATTTGATGTGGCCACTAGTATCCTCTCGTACTAGCAAGACATACTACAAAATGTAAGGTCATAACCATGCATTCTCTCTACTCCCATCCTAGTCTATACTAGCACTCGAGGCATGGGCAAGAACATATAATTAACTCTTATTAGGTTTATTTAAGTTAGTATTTAGTGTAATTTTATCACTTATTAAACAACTTATAATGGGTTACCCCTAGGACCACTTAAGGTCCTCGACCCCCATTACAAGCCAGTTCTCGACACTACATATAGATAAGCTACCCTAAGCTCATGAAACCACAAATCATAGATTCATAGTAGAATCACCTTATTCCTATACAAGTGACTGGAAAGCATCATAAAGATAATCACAATAATCACATCAATTCTTTACAAGCAACTGAAAAGCAACAAGGATAAATCATAATATTCATCGGTTCTCAATGAGCAACTAGAAAATAACAAAGATAAATAACAATATCCATCAGTTCTCAGTGAGCAACCAAAAATTATCCCAATATTATTGATCAATGACTCAAAATGGTTAAATTAGTTATCTCATAGCATAAATCTCGCTATCCTAGAAAGACACTGAAAATATAGTAACTAACAATATAAAATACTCATCATAAGCATACCATCACATATATGGTTGAGCAAAAAAGATCAAGATCGAGTCAACATGATATCACACTCACAAAACCCCTGAGTCTCTGGTAGATGTCCTATAACTGGTCAACAATCTAGTCAAAATTAAAACCCAAAAACATAGATAGCATAAAGAAACAAGATACAAATACATGTTTTGGTTTGCTTTTGCAATCACATGGTTAAGCCCAAATATGAGGTTTTAGTTTTCATTTTAGATTTGTTATCAAGTAAGAAATATCCTCCATTATTCTTATAATTAACTCAAGTATTTGTTTAAGTAAAATAAAGATTTACCCCCACAATTTGAAGATCAATTTTCTAAATTTACTAAGGGTAAATATTATATTTGTTTCCAATTCACTAAGGTAAGACTCCCATTGATTTATAATCCTGCTAGAGTTGATTTATCAATTTTAAAAAAGATCCCTATCTTACTCACTAATACTCATTAAGTTAAATATTATATATCTATAAACTAATGTCTATTGAATAACATTTAATTAATATTTATAAATTTATTTTAAATAAATCAATAACTATGTTAAATGTCATTTATTAATTTATAAATTTAAACCTATTAATAACTTTATTAATTAACATAATATTTATAATATATTATAAATATATTAAAAACTTTAATTTAATTTAATTACATTTTAATATAATTTAAAACTTAAAAAAAAAATCCAAATCCAAATCTATGTCTATGGTTTCATTAAAACTGGGCGTTGTTTTAATACAGTCACCTTCCCTTATTAAAGGAAGGCCATGACAGCTCTACCATGGCAGTGGCCTATCATGTAGCCTTTAAGGCTATCAGCAGTCCACTATCATGGACAGTGCCTGTGGTAGGTGGGTGGGATGTGACTACCCACCTCCCCATTTAATTTAATATATTTAAAAAAATAAAATTATAAAAAGTTTTTAGATTAAACATTCCCCTTGCAACAATAAATATAAATTTATCTCATTAATAATTTTGAAATAATGAAATTTGGTAAAAACAAAATTTATTTTAAATAAAAATATATTTATTATTATTATATTTTTCAGAACTCAAAAATAAATCTGATAAACGAATACAATGTACCCATTTTATTTTCGTTTATTTATTTTCTCTAGGAAGATGAACCCCCAAATTGTGATAAGGAGCTTTCTCCCTAAAATCAGCGCACTAATTGTGCATTCACCCAATAGAAGTCTTTGTTTGCACCCTTTTAACTCTTTTATAACTTTTATTTATTTGTCTATCTTTTATCTTTTCCATGCACATTCATTAATTAATTAAATTGCTTTATATGATTTTTACTTGACCTCTTTTAAATTAATTAATTTAATTTAGTCTCATGCATGTATCATGTAATCATGAAACTTTTAATAAATTAATTTCTTTTCCCACTTCTACATTTATTTTCGAACATTAATTTTGATAACTATTTATTAACTTAAATAATATTATTATTTAGCATTTATTTTAAAATGTACTCTAAATATATTATTATTAAATTAACTAAATATTATCACATTCCAAATTTGAACGTATAAATTTATCCTCAAATTTAATTCTTTTATTTAATTATTTTTATTTAATTAATTTCTCATTTAATTAAATAAAATAAAATATTAACATATCATATAATTTTATTCATTAATTAAATCTTTTAATTAGACTTAATTAACAAAAAATTCACCAAAAACTCATAAAGTAAAATACAAAACCCATCATAGTAAAACACATACAAAATCAAAATAAAGGGTTAAAATCATGAATTAATGTCATCCAATGCATTTAGAGGGTATATGACTTAGATACTTGTCCTAATTGTCAATTAGGACAAATGGCTCAAAGGTTTAAGATTTGGACTTAAGAATTTATCTCCCTTCTCTTACCTTTGAGATAATGCAATAGGGTATGCTCATCCTAGCAATTCAGGGAAGTCTATACCTAATACCTGTAACTTGCATAAGATCCATGCATGTACAAGCACAATATATATAAGTTAAATAGGCAATGGAAGGAAGTGTTGCATCATGTAGATCCTAACTAGTTGGTGACTATGACTCCCTTCTTTAACCATATTAGAAACACCATAAATAAATAAAACAAACATGCACACCATACACATGCAGTATGGTGTAAGTATCCATAAGAAAAGATATATGATAATCCATCTAACTAAACATCATCAATATCTTAATAGCATTTTAATAAGATCATCATGCACACATGAAGTATAGAGTACTAAGTAATCTCATCATATATCAACTCAGTCTAAAACAATATCAAGTAATCTCAAGATAATGCTACTAATCATCAAACATAAAACTAGTCGAAAAGAGTTTGGCATTGATTGCAAAATGTAATCTCAGAAAATTGTAGACTAAGGGTAGGCACTACATCCAGCCCCCTAGGATTAGGCTTACTCTTGGAACACTATAAACAAGTAGGGATATAAATCCCATAAGCTAGATGCATCCTTGCATGTAGCTAAAGAGTCATTAGTAGGATCCCATTAGACCCTTGCCTGCTCTATGGTTTGACCCTTGAGGGTCAACTCTTGCTGCTCTAGAATGTGAACCAGATCCAAAGCTAGCTACCCATCCTCTACCTACAACACACTCCAATCAAGAACATGTACAACATTATGGATATACCGCCTAAGTGCTAAAACATAAAAAACATCATGAATGCAAGCTACACTAGGTGGTAAAGCAAGATGATAAGCAACTAGACTAATCCTCTCAAGAATCTTGAATGGTCCCACAAAGTGAGGTGCTAGCTTCAAGCCCTTTGCATTATGAATCAGAATCTTCCATGGATGCACTCTCAAGAAAACCTTCTCTCCCACAAGAAACTACTTATCAGTCCTATGTGCATTAGTATACTTTTTTTATCTATCTTGTGTCATAGTCAAGTGCTCTAGGATGTGCACTACCTATTGCTCCATATATCAAAGCATCTTAGGACCCAATAGGATGTGATCCTCAAGACTATCCCAAATAAAAAGGCATATGACAAGGACAACCATATAAAGCCTAGAAAGGTTCTATGTGAATATAACTATGATACTCATTGTTGTAAGAAAACTCCAATAGGTACAGATAGTCCTCCCAAGGAGTCTGCCTATCCATCACATACATCCTCAACATATCCTCCAAAACCTAATTCACTCTCTCTATCTATCCATCTATCTCTAGGTGATATGCCAAACTAAAATTCAACTACACGCCAAGATCATGCTGCAGTATGTCCAAAATGCGGAAGTGAAAATAGGATCCGTATCCAAAATGATCTTTTGGGGAATACCATGTAGTCTCATGATATCACACATGAATAGATTAGCTACAAAAGCTATAGTGTAGGAAGACCTAATTGTTGAATAATGTGCCACCTTAGTCAACCAATCAATGGTGACCATGATAGCATCATGATGACGAGTAGTCATAGGTAATCTTACTATGAAATCCATAGAGATGATGTCCCACTTCCAAGAAGGAATGAGATTCGGCTGCAAAAGTCCTATTAGATGTTGGTGTTATGCCTTGACTCTCTAACAATCAAGACATCTAGCCACAAAATTAGCAATGTTGTGCTTCATCCTAGACCAATAGAATAAATGTTGCAAGTTTGCATGCATCTTCTTGACACCTGAATGTGCTAAGTAAGGTGCACGATGGACCTATGATAGAATCAAGGTGTGAAGCTCATCTAGTAGTGGCACATAAATCCTTCTTGAATGTCTCAAAAGGCCATCTAACTCTAGGACATAGTCTAAAAATTTACCCTCCAAAGGTCTCCCTGAATCTATCTATCTACACACCTCCTGATACAAAGAATTGGTAGGAAGTGCCTAAAGTATCTAACTCCTCAAATCAACACTAAGAGTCATAGATGATATCACATGTTTCCTATGACTCAAAGAATCTGCCACTATGTTCTCTTTCTCCTAGATATACTTCACGTCAAAGTCATACTTGCATAAAAAATCCATCCAACACCTCTACCTAGCATTCAAATTAGGTTGCACGAATATCACCAAATACTATGATGATCACTATGAAGTTCAAACTTGTGTCCTAGCATGAAATGTCTCCATCTCACTAAGGCATAAACTACTATTTCTAACTCAAGATAATGCTTAGGATAATTCAACTCATGATCTTTGAGTTTGTGCAAGTCATATGCAATCACTTGTCCATTCTGCATCAAAACCACTCTAATCCCTTCAAGGGAAGCATTTGTACACACCATGAAATCCCCTATTGGATTAGACACTACTAAGATTGGTGCACTGGTCAAAAGCTCCTTAAGCTTTCAAAATGCTTCCTCACATTTCTCCATCCATAAGAACTTCTTTCCTTTCCTTTGAAGAGAAGTGATAGGATATGCTATTCTAGAGAAGTTTTGGATGAATCAGTGATAATAACCAGCTACACCCATGTAACTACAAATGTTTGACATAGTAGTGTGTGTAGGCCAATATACTATTTCTTGGATCTTCATGGGATCTATAGAGATACCCTTTCCTAATATGACATGTCTAAAATACTATATCTCTAATTGAAAGAAATCACACTTCACCACATTGGCATAAAGTTGATTATCTCTCAAGCATTGCAAAATCAAATGCAGATGTTCCTCATGTTCTTTCTGGGACATAAAAAATATTAGTATATCATCAAGGAACACAAGTAAAAATTTGTCAAGACAGGAATGAAACACTCCACTCATCAAGCTCATGAAAATTGATGGAGCATTCATCAGCCCAAAAGGTACCACTATGAACTTGTAATGCCCATAGTGAGATCAAAAGGTATTCTTATGAATTTCATCTTCCTGGATGCAAAACTAATGGTATCCTAACTTAAGGTCAATCTTTGAGAACACTGTAGCTCCCTTGATCTGATCAAATAAATCATCAATATTTGGTAGAGGATATCTATTCTTTATTATCACCTTGTTAAACTATCTATAATCAATGCAAAGGCAAAAATAACCATCCTTCTTCTTCACAAAGAGCACTGGAGCTCCCCATGGTGATACACTAGGTCAAATACTACCCTTGGCCAAAATTTCCTCTAGCTATAGATGCAACTCACTCAATTCTTGAGTGGTCATATGAAAAGGAGCTCTAGTGATAGGCTTCGCTCCTAGAGTGAGCTCAATCCTAAAATTAATGTCTCTCTTAAGTGGCATGCCTAGAATCTCACTTGAAAAGACATTTGCATACTCCTATAGAATAGGGTGATGTAGAGTCTTCCTCATAGGTTCTTCTTCGTCTAGCTCATTTACTGTAACAAAAAATACCTAACATCCCTTACAAAAGCTCTTCTTTAATTGCATAATAGAAATCATCCCTAGAGATATAGGTTTTAGTATCCCCACAATCTCCACATCCTTTCCTTGGTCATCCTGACACATAATGGTCTTCTTCCTATACTATATACTAGCTCTATAATAGCCAAGCCAATCGATACCTAAGACCACATTGTAGGAGCCAAGAGGAATAACTCAAAGGTCTACTAATGTATCAAACCCTCCTATTCTAAGCCCGCACTTATGAACTATAGAATCTATGGAAAATTTAGTGCTTGAGGCTAGCTTCACTTGACAACCATGATCTTGCTTAATTGCTTCCAGCTTACACTTAGCAACTAGAGATGGTGAAATAAAAGAATCTGTGGCACCTAAATCAAATAATACAGAGAGAGGTGTACCTCAAATAGCTCCCATAGTCTCAACCATGATTCCCCGATGGTTTGATTAATCGTGATCAATTACTACAAAAACCCTATGAGCTCTACCTGCATCTCTGACTATAGGCTGAGATGTTGTTGGCCTAGTTCCTAAATACTAAGGTGCTTACTATGGACAGTGAGCTACAAGGTGTCCAATCTGCCTACATGTATAACATCGTATGCCTCTACTAGATCCTCTCCCTATAGGTGGTGCATTTGACTGTTGGTGGCTATCCCTACTAGCAAAAGACTAGCTACTATATGCAAGCTGAGTGTGTTGATTTCATTTATTGCATTGAGCATTGCGATTGTTCTTGGAGTTAGAACCACTGCCACCACTCTATGCCTAAGGGTATGATCCATTTTACTATTTTGACTACTATTGAGACTAATTCCCCTTAAGAAATGAAGGCTTCCTATTCCTACCTGAGTTTTGGTTGCTCTTAGATCCTACTACTATAAGTGCTCCCACAAAATCCCCATGTCCAAGGTTGACACTTTTCTCTACAAGGATGGCTCAATGTACAACATCTTTGAGGGTTTTAGGCTCAAAAATCTTAAGACCCCCAACTAGATAGTTGTTCAAGCCTCTAATGAAATTTTGTGCCAACTATGTTGGGTTCTCACTAAATCTTGAAAAGGTCATGATCTCATAGAACTTTCACTCATACTCTACAATGGTCATAGTGTACTGTCTCAGGTTATGGAACCCATATGCTCTATGCTACTTCCATTCCTTTGGTAGGAATTACTCATGGAAGCTCTCCAAGAATAACTCCCATGTGACACTATACATTTTTAAGCCCAACTTCTTTTCCTCTATTTCCCACCAAGTGGCTCTAAATTTCTCTAGGTTGGTAATAGCAAACCTCACTTTGACATTACTGTCAAAGTCCTACATAGTAAAAATCCTATCAAGGGCAATAAGCCACTGCTCAACTACATATCCAAAACCCTACCCATTAAAGGGATTGATCTTTGACCTCCAAAGGTCCTTCATCTTAGAAGATATAATGGATCTATGTCAATCCCTTCGAGGGCTCCTAGACCTAGGTCTATGCTTATGTCCTAACTGATGTTCTCTCTTCTAGTCATGAACAAGAGCTAGGTGATCAATGATGGTTCACATCATTTGCCTCAAATCAACCTCCTCATATTCAAAATGCTACTCACTATGGTTTTCTTCCTGATGTTCACTGACATGCTCTTCCCTATTCTCTTCCTAAATGGGGCCTTTGTGGACAAACTCATGTACACTAATAGCTTTGCCTCATCCACGACCTCTACCATGGCTAATGCTATAGCCTCTAATGGAAGATCTCATTCTAGATATCATCCTACAATAATATCCAAGATACAAAATACTATAACGACCATAATACATAATACTCTAATTCATATATATAAAAGACACATGTTTTGCAAACAATAATGGTGCCAATTTAAGTTTTGAAGTATGAAAAATATACAACTAATAGTTTAAGTTCTATTTCAATTCAACTAGCTCAACACTAATGGCATTCCAATATAGCTAGAGCCCCCAATGCAAAAACTTAGGCTCTGATACCAGATGTAACACCTCACCAAGGGATCCAAAAGAAATAACCTAAAATTTTACTATGTGTATGATGTGAATGGTTTATCTTCCATGTTTAAAAAAAAAAAATGCTACCAAACTTAGTTAAACTTTAGGTTATTTCTTTTGGATCTCTTGGCAGGGCATTACAAATTTAATAGATTAAATGATATACTATTAGTTAGTAATCCTATATAAAACATTAGGAACATAGTTCATAGATAATATCATTATCTTAATTAGTATTCCAATACATGACCCAACTTAAAGGAATTAAATCATTATATTGAAATTTAATAGTATTATAAGAAAAACAAGAATTATGAAAATCCATACTTTTCTAGTAGAGAAAATTAGTTCTTTGGAAAATGTATGGGCAAACCATTATTGGCTTCAAAGTTAGGAAAAAAGGAAGACATAGAATATCCTCTTTCAATTTTTTTTAAAATTTATTAATAAATAAAACAAAACAAAAGACACTAAAGTATTTGTGGGATTTATTACCCTATTACTTCTCCCTTTTTTTAATATGTTGAATGAGAATATATAAACACCCATCATCACTTTTACAAGTGGATGAAAAGACTTAAAGCAAAATAAAACATTGCTTGCCAATGCCATTTACCTTTTTCCTCAAAAGAGGCATTCAAACCATGATGAAATCATTGTTTCTCTCTCCCATGTGTTTTAAGATATTTATTATCCTTACAATAAATTCACATCACTTTCATTTGCTGGCATGGGGATTGGGAAGATTTGGTAATAAAGAAAGTGACATTTAAACTTTATGAAGCTTCTACTTTTTATTTTATGATGAAATTGTTGCTTCAAACTTCTTCTTTACTTACTCCAAGTCAAAATATGCTTCCCCACACCAAAGTTCATGTTAGTCCTAAAAAGGTATGTGTCATGCTTGGGGAAATGTATATGGGGTTTTGGGAAGACCCTAGGCCAAGTGGCCATGTGGATAAGGGAGTAGGGGTGATTTAACACAATATTTTTTAGTGTTTAGGAATAGTTTAGAAATCAATATATATTGTTAGTATTTAGTAAGGGTCAGTGTAGAATTTAGGTATGTGTAATTAGTATTTTGAGGATTATTTTGTATTTATATTTAGTAAAATGTTAATTTAAATAAAGTTGTTCTAAGTAGACAGTCTTATGAAAAGGCTATTGTATGTATATTTTTAGTAGATATGTTAACATAGGATTAAGGAAGTATTGTTTAGTTTTTTTTTTAATTTAGTATTTTATTGATGATTGAATTTCATGTTAGTATTGGAATTTAAAAGGCAATAAAGTATAATAATAAAGAGTTTTTTTTTTTTTTTTTTTTTTTTTTTTTTTTTTGTGGGGGGGGGACGGGGGGGGGGGGGGGTTATTAGTCTATAAGTGAAGTGTAAGAGTTAAATAGTATGAGGGAAATGTAATGTAACTTATGTTTTCTTTATATGAATATATATTTATGTATGTATGTATGTATGTATGTATGTATGTATTTATTTATTTATGTATGTATGTATGCATGTATGTATGGTACAACTCTCTTTTTTTTTTACATTACATTATTCTTATTAGAGATTTATTTGATTATAATTTTATCTTATATTAAATTTTTGTTTAGATGGTATCATTTGGTTGGGGAGTGCTTGTGCAATGATCAAAGGTGTTATAGGTTAGAATTTGACTAGACAACTTGATAGTTGTTTATGATTAAGTTAGGTGATTAATTATATGTTAATATATTTATGATAAACATTTAATGTTTTGATTTGTTCTAGTTGATTATATTATAATCTGGATTAAAGGTTGAATGTATAGCTTTGTGAACATATAAGTGCAGATTTGTATAATTAGGGTATTGAACTAGTATAATGTAATGAGGGTAAGGTATTGAATCAAAACCATTGTAACTCATGTTGGTGATCCAATCAAATGATGTGTAATTTTGTATGGCTAAGTAAGGGTTATCAAACATTAATGTCGGATAACACTCAAATGCAATAGTGATGAGGTGTGCTCCCACCCTCATGATGAAAGGTGAAACTTTTGGTCCCAAATATACCAAAACTAAACCTATTTAACTCAAATTCAACTTAAGATTTTGGAGACCCTAAATTCTTCTCAAACTTTTTTGTCATACCTTAAGTATGATTCAATCGACTGACTCTTAGTTAACCAAAACTCAGTGTTCCCATAATACCTTGATTTAAGTGTTCCAAACCCATGCAGCATGGTTGAAATGACAAATCTCTATCTAAATGAAATTGTAACTAAAAATCACTTTTAATCATTGGTCAAATTTCCATAACCTATTCAATGTAGCATGCATTAACATAGTGGACAATTTAACTTTACATAAAAATAAAAAATAAAAAATCATTTACATATTTTTGGCCAAATATTTTGGTCATGACTAGAACATCCTATCACCAATAGAAAAGCAATGATCCAACCTATGGGCATCTACATACTTCTTCTGCCTATTCTAAGAAGTAACTAGATGCTCCCTAATCCAACTAACCTACTACTCCATATCCAAAAGAATCTCTGGACCCAAAAGAACTCGGTCCTCTAAGTGATCCCAACTCAAGAGGGTACGACATGGTCTACCATACAAGGCTTGAAAAGGTGACATGCCAAGAGAACTATGATACTCATTGTTGTATGTAAAGTCACCAAGGTATAAATAGTCCTCTCACTTCACCTGCCTATCCATCACATACAAGTGAAGGGTAAAAGAACAAACCCATGTCACCCTTTTATAGAGGAAGAGGCTAACAAAAGTATAATTGTTCACCTTCAATTACTTAAAAATAGTATTTTTATTTAGAATTTAAAAATGAAGTAAACTAATGAAATGTACAAAAATTGATGATGTTTAAGACTAGGAATTTTAATAATTATTTGGAATAAAAATTGATATATTTTCTTAATTTTTATAGATAATTTTTAGTTGCTAAAAAACACTAGAATTAGGTGTCTAGTTCCCACACAACATTATATGGAAATAAGCTTATTTAACTTTGATCTTAAACTATGTTATACACAACACATATAGCTAGAACAATCAAAAATAAAAACTAGCTTTAGACCTATATTTTCTCTTTTATAATGTCTCAAGTTTCAACACTCCTAAAATTAATAGTTTTCATCCCCTACCACATTTTTCAAAACAAATATATTTTAACTAGAAGAAATATTATACATTCTGGAAGAGGAATCTCTCCTCTAAAATGTCATATAATTTCTTTTTGAAAAATCATATGATTTAATATTTTTCTCCTTCTCAAAATCAACATCTCTTTGAGTGTTAAAATGCATGCTCATATAATTTTTTAATTACAATATATGATATCTAATTAAAACACTATGAAATCCATACAAGAATATTCTCGATGTTGAGCTCTATGAAATGGCATTTATATGTTATTAAAAAAAAATCATAAAAAAATAGTAAGAGTTATTAAAATGTGAGTTTTCTAAAATAATTTTTTTCTTTGGTAATTGGATACAAAATAGTATAAAACATACATTTAATAGAAATTTCCAATTAGAAAAGTATGAGACCATATATAACTTACCTAGAATTAATTTATCTAGAAAATAGGTTATAAGAAAATTGATTTTTAGATAGAAATACTCAAATATAGTCATTCTAATAAGTTAGCCTAAAAGGTGACACAACTTTTTACTTTTACCTTGAAGCATATCCTTTAGAACTTGATTAACTCTTATCAAACTAACCATCAGTCTCTAGCTAAACTAAAACTGAGTTGCAAGACCAAATCATGCTGGAGAGATGTCCACAGTGTAGAAGTAAACATTGGATCTCTATCCAAAATAATCTAATGAGCGATCCCATTCAAATGAACAATATCCTCCAAGAAAATATGTGCTTTAGAAGAAGCTATGTAGGATGCTCTCATGGGTGAAAAATGTGTTACCTTGGATAACTTTTCTACTATCACCATAATACAATCATGTCTTTGTGATGACATAGCTAAGCCTATGATGAAATCAATAGATATTGTATCCCACTTCCATGCTAGAATGGTATGTGGTTGCAAAAGACTTGTTGGATGCTAATGCTCTGCCTTCACTCTCTCAAACTAAAGAAATCTAGCAAAAAAATAAGCAACATCACATCTCATCCTTACCCAAAAGTACACTTGCTTGAGATCAGCATGCATCTTCTTGACAATGGAATGTGTAGAATACTATGCATAATGTATGATGTGCTTCCAACAAAACCAAGATACAAAGATCACCCAACATAAGTACATAGATATGCCCCAAATGTCATAGTAGTCCATCAGACTCAAGCAAGTATCCAAAAAATCTCCACTCAAGGGTATGTCCAAACTTGTTCTTTGCTCTCACCTCCCAATACCAAGTATCACTAGGTAAAGCCTCCAAGATATGGCCTCACAAATCCATCCCAATGAAAACACTGATACATCATGCCACCTTCTACTCAAGGAATCTACAACAACATTTTCCTTCCCTTTAATATAATGAACATCAAATTCATACTTGTACAAGAACTCCATCCAACAATGCTATCGTGCATTTAGTTTTGGCTGAGTAAAGATATACTACAAACTCAAACTTGTATCCTAAAATAAAATGCCTCCAATGGACAAGGGCATGCACTATGGCCGTGAGTTCCAAATCTATAGTGGGGTAGTTAAGCTCATCATCCTTGAGTTTCCTAGACTCATATGCAATCACTCGACCATCCTACATCAACACTGCACCCACACCTTCCAACAGAGCATCTATGCAAACTGTGAAATCACCTACAAGATTAGGTATTGCAAGGACTATTGCACTACTCAAACACTCAATAAGAGCATTAAATGTTTCCTTACACTATTTTGACCTAACATACTTCTTCCCTTTCTACTAAACAAAAGTTATGGGATGAGCTACTCATGAGAAATCCTTGATAAAATGATGGTAGTAACCTACCAATCCCATAAAAATATGAATCTATAAGACATTAGTGGGTATTGGCCAATCCATGATAGCACAAATCAATTAGAAATGCTCTAAAATAATTGAGAGGGGAGATGAATCAATTATTCAAGGTCCAAATGTCCTAATAAAACTTTTTCACTAATTATAGTGAGTCCATTTAACTAATCATACATCCAAGCTAAACATTTTACTTAGCAAGTTACTAAAAATCAACATACAAGAATAAAACATGAAAGATTAAAACATAACACAATGATTTATGTGGAAACCCAATTTGGGAAAAACCACTGATAACATGCTACTCAATTCTCACTCTTTTGAAGTGATGCCATATGAAAGGCCTATATTATTAAATGCTACAACACACTATTAAATGTGACCTGGTTAAAGGATTTCATCAACCCAGTCAAAAGTGGACCTAGTTAAAGGACTTTTGAATACTCACTTGGAATGTCACCTTTTAAAGGATTTCCACAATGGATTTTAAACCAACCTAAGTCCATATGATTTTACCCTAACTAATACAATTTTTAGAGAGTAACAACAAGGAATTTTGATCTGATACACCTCACAAGATAAATTGCAAATTTTATATCTCAATTTAGCACACAAATTTGACTAGATTTTAGTCTCTAAAGCTCTGACAATTTGTCCTCCTTTCAAGTTTTGTCTCCTTAAGTCTCTATGCTCAATTTACCAATGCAATCCCCTCTATGGTCACCTATTAAAGTAGAGTCTCTATACTCTATTCCTTCCTCTCAATGCTTTCACCTTGACATCCAACCAACCACTCAACCTAGAAACTCTTGCTTCTTGACTTGTAACTTCTTAAATAGAAGTCAGGAATACTTTTCCCATTTTAATCTTCCTACTTTTAATTTTAGTTTGAATGGATTAGGTAAGATTTAATGAATCTATCCTTAATCTTGTTTCTTCAAAAAACATCATGAAGAATCCACCTGTATTCACCCAAAAATAGTTTACCTAAAATTTTGTGCCACCAACTCATCATCCTTATCCTTCATCTTGTTCACAAAATTCAAGGTAACAAACTTGTCAGCTCACATCTAGCAAATATTTGACTTTTCAAATAATGTAGTAGCTCAACACTATTGAATTTTTGATGCTCGACACACATTGTGTTACTTGGCACCTATTGTGTTTTACTAATGTTCAACACCTACTTTAGATTCAGTTGACATCAACTAAGTTTTACTGATGCTTGACACCTATTACTTGCTCAGTACCTAAACTTGCTTAGCTCCTTTTGTTTCACTTGGCACACACTAGATTTTTCATTTTCTTAGCACTTACTGATAATCTACTTAGCATGAACTAGCTTGCTCGGCACCCACTAATGAACTTAATCAAACTTTGTAGACAACTTTGTTACATCTTATTCTTCCAAGTGTAGCCAACCTTTGTATCTTCAAGTATATTATTAATACATTATTTTATCATTTTTTTAATTGATCCTAGTATTTCATTACAAAACCATAACTCAACCTTTCCCATAGGTGCTTTTGTTACATATTATAGATTAGACCCTCTTCACCAATCAACTAAGTGATAGTACTTGGATTTTATAAGCAATTGTCATTCCAACAAATAGAAAGTTTGAGATTGATGAAAAACAATGATTGAAAATATTCTTTATCAACAATCTCCCTATTTGCATCAATCTTCCTTCTTCAATAATGATCTTTTCAATCATATCTTCAATAATGTCTTTCTTTAGCATTCATGGCAAACCAAAATGGTCAACCAAGCTATCAAAATGTTAATTAGGTTAAAATAGTAATCAAATGCTAAAAGGAAAATTTTCACTTTTGCTGATATACTATCTTCTTCTTCTTGCTTCTGCTCCCTCTCTTATTTTTTATCCTAACTAATTCCTTTGCTTTGGCTTCTCCCTGTTAACTGCTATTGTTTTCTTTTATTTTGCTATTTCTCCTTCTTATACTTTTGATCCTGATTTTTTATTTCTCCTTCTACATGTCTAATTAGTTTTTGTATGACTTCCTCTTTTCTATAGCTTACCAATTTGCCTAGTTTTTCTCTACCTCTTAGCTACTATTTCTCCCTTTAAACACTTGATTTTGTAGATTTTATTAGTTTTTACTACTTCTCCCTCTCTGATAGTAATGCCAAAGACATATTATTTTAGTATCTTGTCATGCAAGTGTAGCATTTGTAGTAATTCCAATTTCTCTCTCTGTCACCTTACTTGTGATTGATTTGGAATTTTAGTACTTTAATTACTTTAGGCCAAAAACCTAAAGTAAGTATCCTCTATATTAATTTATAATGTTTTAGCAATCAACTCACTTGATGTAGGGCAATATGAATGCTACTCAAATAGCCTCGGATAGGGGTATCACAACTAACTTACCTCAGATATTCAAATGCATGCTTAGGTAATGTGTTTGTGAAGATGCCATCAATTTGTTCTTTTGAGTTGACGTATTCCATCTACAATTGCTTGTCTTCCACCAATTCTCTTACATAGTGATACTTAATTGCAATGTGCTTTGTTTTGGCATGCATCATGAGATTCTTTGGTATGTTGATGGCACTTGTGTTATCACAATATAGTATCATAGGTTGAGTCATCTCTTCCTTCATACCTTGAAATAGATGTTTGATCCATATAATATCAGTGCAATTGATAGTAGTAGCAACATACTCAACTTCTGTTGTGGACTGTGAGGTACAACTTTGTTTTTTTTTACTCAAAGTGACCAATCTTTTACCTAAGAAAAGTGCCCCTCCACTAGTTCTTTTTCTATCATAATTATTACCTCCCCAATCTCCATTAATGTAGGCTTTCAACTCAAACTTTTTAGTCCCTTTTTAGTATAAGCCAAATTCATCTATTCCTTTTAGGTACCTCATTATCCTTTTTATTGCGATAAGATGATTTTCTCTTGGATTTACAAAAAATCTTGCCACTATTCCAACAACTAATGCAATGTTTAGTCTACTATGCACAACATACTACAACTTTCCAATCATAGATCTATACATTGTCTAATTTGCTTTAGCTAACTCATCATTTTTGGATAACTTATGTCTTATTACCATTGGTGCACTAAATAGTTTTGAACCCTCTAAGCCAAATGTTTTGAGTATCTCCTTGATGTATTTTGATTGAGTTACAAATATGCTATGTTTTATTTGATGTACTTATAATCCAATAAGAATTTGATTTCCCCAATCATTGACATCTCAAACTCATGTTTCAACTTATTAGCCAAATCTTTGCATAAGGCATCTTTACCTCCAAATATTATATCATCAACAAAGATTTTAGATATTAAAATGTCTTTACCTTTTTCTACCTTGATATATAGGTTGTTGCTATCATCCAAATCCTATCTTTACAAGATATTTTTGAATTCTCTCATACCATGCTCTAGTCTTGCTTCAAACCATAGAGTGCTATATACATTTTGCAAACCATATTTTTGTTGTTGTCATCAACAAATCCCTCTAGTTGTTCTATGTAGAATTTCTCTTCCAGTGTACCATTCAAAAAATTAGACTTTACATCCATTTGGTAGATTTTAAAACCTTTGTAGGTAGCATATGCAAGTAAAATTCTTACTCCTTTCATCCTTGCAATAGAGGCAAATGTTTCCCCATAGTCTAGTCCTTCTTCTTGTGCATAACCTTCACAAACTAGTCTGGCCTTATTTCTTGTGATCTCATCATTCTCATCAGGCTTGTTCCTAAATACCAATCACATTTTTAAATTAGCCAGTCTTGGAACTAAGGACCAAGTCTTTTTTTTCTCTATCTGCTCAATCTCTTCTTCCATGGCTTTACACCAATTATCATCTTGCAGTGCATCTTTCACTATTTTGGGTTCAATCTTTCTCAGTAGAACTGATTCATTCCTTAGTTTGTTTCTTATCATTGGTTTGGCTTCCTTGTCACCAATAATTTTTTCTACAGGGTGATGTCTCTTCACATACTTAGATAGCCTTGGTTCTTTCCTCATATCTAAGTTTGGTCTTTCAACTTCAGAGTCACTATGCACATCTCTTTTAGGTATTTCATCATCTCTTTCATGTGTACTAATTTCAGAATAGAGTGTGCAATGCCTTCATTTTGCAACTTAGCTTCTAAATGCAAGTCAACATTCACGGGTTGTGACTTGGCTAATATTGAAACTCATTGTTGATTCCCAATTTGATTGATAACTTCTTCTTTAACATGCATTCCTTGATAGAAGTATACAAAGGATCTATAGTCTTCTAGTTTCTTGATGGATTCATCATTTTGTACTTCTGCATGCTCATCAAGATTTACATTTGCACTCTCTACAATGTTGTTACTATTAGTATTCAAACACTTATATGCCTTATTTCTAGTGGAGTATCTAAGGAATATGCCTTCACCACTCTTTGCATAAAACTTTCAATTTCTAGTATCTCTATGAATAAAGCATTTACAACCAAACACTTTGAAGTTTTTTACATTGGATGAGTGACCATACCATAATTCAAAAGGTATTTCCTTTTTACGTTTCTTGACTTGTACTTGATTCAGGGTGTAGACAATATTACTAATAGCTTCTCTCCACTACTTTAGAGCAACATATTTCCACCATTAGTGTTTTGGTATAGTTTATCATTGATGTATTCCTTATTTTTTCAATGCCATTCTATGGGGGAGTTCTAGATCCTGATGTTTGTCTATTGATTCCTTTTGTCAATTCAAAATGTCTGAAATTCTTTTGATGTGAACTCTCCTCCTCTATCCGATCTTAGGTACTTCAGATTTTTTCCTGTTTCTTTCTCAATCCTAGCCAAGTACCACTTAAACATTTGAAATACATCAAGTTTTTTCTTTAAGAGCATGATAGTCATCATTCTATAATAGTCATCTACAAACAACATTATGTATCTATCTTCTTTGTAGGTTTTCACTTCTATTGTGCCACATAAATTAGTGTGCACTAATTCTAGTAGTTCTTTGGAAGTGTAGATTTTTTTTTTGAAACTTTACTTGGTCATCTTTCCTAGTTGACACTATTTTCACATTGTATTTTTATGCTTCTTTAGTTTAGGAAAACCTTTGACTTTATTCATTTTGTTGATGCTAATTAGATTATCAAAGTTGACATGACATAGCCTTTTATGACATAGCCACTCATCATCAAATCTTATAATAAGATAGGTTGCATCCTCCATATCTAGGTAAAATAAAATACTCCTAGTTTGGTCTCCTTTTCCTATCAAATTTGTATATGTGTCATAGATTTTGGTAGTTTTGTTTTCAAATTCTACTTTGCATCCTACATTGCCTAACTATGACACACTCAATAGGTTGTAGTTCAATCTTTCACCATAATATGCATTATCACATGAAATTTTCTCTATAAGCTTAATAGAACATTTTCCTTTGATTACACATGGATCATCATTTCAAAATATAACACTATTTTAATCATACTAAGTAAAGGTAATAAACTTACTTTTCTCTCCTATCATGTAATGTGAGCACCAACTGTCTATGATCCATTTTTCATTCTTGTTTACACAAGTTACCAGTGTTCTTGCCTCATCTTCATCTGACTTGTCCTTCATGGCTACATAGACTACCTCATCATCATTTTCATCAGAATTCTATTCTTCAACAATGTAGCACTTTTTGCCTTTGTAATCTCTACTATCATTTTCTCTTTTGTTCTTGTTCTTGTTTCCTTCTCTACAGTTCCTCTTCTATGTGCATCTTGCAACAATATGTCCTACTTCATTGCAATTAAAACATATGATAGATAGCTTACCTTTGAATTTACATTTGCCTCTATGAAATCTTCTAGCCAGCAATGCTTCCACTTGTTCCACATCTTTTTCATCTATGTTGTTATCACTAGATGCATATTTTACCTTTTTCTTCTTCTTTGGTTTTACCTTTTAAGTGTTTTTCAATGATAGCTTGGCCTTGAAAGTAGATTTAAGATTCTCATGTGTATAGTTATCAAAGTTGGATAACTCAAGGGTAAGTGCACCAAGTAGTGGTTCCAAAACAGAGGTATAAGTCGACACCTTTTTTCTAAAATTAGCAATTTTTGAACTTCAACAAGAATTTAAAGATAGTTACGCTCAAAATTTTAAGATATGATGAAAACAAAAGTCATAGTCCCTCCCCCTAGAAATGATTGAAAACTAATCTAAAACCAAAACTATTTTCTTTCAAAGTGTGTAGAATGAGTCTAGTTTCTAAAAAACTAAGTTGGTTCAAAATATGATGAACGAGCTAAAATCTACAACGTAATTAGTACATGGCAGTTTTTGACAAAAAATGGACATACATTCAGAAGAAATTATAGATAAAAGGCTTGAAGTAGTTCAAATTAAAAATAAATTATATGGTTAAATAGCTAATACAAATACTTACAATGTCATGTAACCTAATGTCATCGATACCCAACCATGAGGAATCTTGAAGGAGAGCACACAAGAAAAATAATATTTTTTTGTATGTTTGCAGCAAGACACATCTCAGACTTGTTTATAAACTCCAAACCATTGGATTAGATCTTCAAGATAAAACCAAGCCTTAGGTTTGGTTTAATGTAAAGCTTTGTGCATGTATGTTGTAGTGCACATAGACTATTGAGACAAATAGTGCACAGACAAGGAAGAAGAGATGCAATGTAAGAAAAAGAGAGAGGGGGGATGGTTGTGTGTGTGAGAAGGAGATAGAGAGAAAGTAGCATATGGGAGAGAGAGAGAGAGAGAGAGAGAGAGAGAGAGAGAGAGATTAGGGGTAGCAGAGAGTATGGGATGGGAGAGAGAGGAAGTGTGAGAGAGAGTAGGGGTGGCAAAGAGAGAGTATGAGATGGGAGAGAGATTGAGAGTAGGGGATGGGAGAGAGAGGAAGTGTGAGAGAGTGAATACGGGTGGAAAAGAGAGTAGGGGATGGTAGAGAGAGATTGAGAGTAGGGGATGGTAGAGAGAGATTGAGAGTAGGGGATGGTAGAGAGAGATTAGGTAGTGGGAGAGGGAGCGAGAAGTTAGAGAGAGAGAGGATGGGAATGTGTGTGAGAGAGAGTAAGATATGGGAGTGAGTGTGAGAGTGAGAGAGAGAGTAGGGGTGGCAGAGAGAGAAAGTAGGGGATGGGAGAGGGGGCAGAGAGAGAAGGGAATGAGGGAGAGAGAGTAGAGAGGGAGAGAGTGAGAGAGAGATAACAGGTAGTGGAAAAGGGAGTAGGAGAGGGAGAGAGAGGGGGGATGGAAGTGTGTGGTGTGTGTCAAAGAGAGAGTAGGGGATGGGAGAGAGAGAGTAGGTGGTGGGAGAGAGAGCGGGAGAGGGAGAGAGAGGGGGGAATCAGAATATGTGTAAGAGAGAGAGAGTAGGGGATGGGAGAGTGAGGAAGTGAGAGAGAGAGAGTAAGGGTGGCCAAGATAGAGATTAAGAGTAGGGGATGGGGAGAGAGAGAGAGAGTAAAGGATGGGATAGAGAGATTGAGAGTAGGGGGAGAGAGAGAGTAGGTGGTGGGAGACAAAGTGGGAGAGGGAGAGAAAGAGAGAGGAGAATGGGAGTGCATGTGTGTGGAAGAGAGAGTAGGAAATAGGAGAGGGGGGAGAGAGAGTAGGGGATGGAAGATAGAGTAGGAAATGGGAGAGGGAGTGGGAGAGAGAGAGGGGGGATGGAAATGTGTGTAAGAGAGAGAGTAGGGGATGGGAGAGAGTGTGAAAATGTGTGTGAGAGAGAGAGTAGGGAGTGGCATAAAGAGTAAAGAGGGAGAGAGTGTGAGAGAGAGTGAGAGTGAGAGTGAGAGAGAGAGAGTAGGTGTGAAAGAGAGAGAGTATGGAATGGGAGAGGGGAGAGGGGAGAGAGAGATAGAGAGAGAGTAGGGGATGGGAGACAAAGAGAGTAGGTAGTGGGAGAGTCGGGAGTGGGAGAGGGAGAGAGAGGGGGGATGGGAGTGTGTGTAAGAGAGAGAGTAGGGCATGGGAGAGAATGTGAGAGTGTGAGATATTGTAATGGTGGTAGAGAGAGAGTGAGAGTAGGGGATATAAGAGAGATAGTAGAGAGGGAAAGAGTGAGAGAAAAATAGTAGGCAATAGGAGAGGGAGTGGGAGGGAGAGAGAGGGGGAATGGGAGTGTGTGTAAGAGAGTCAGAGTAGGTGATGGGAGAGAGTAGGTGGTGGGAGAGAGAGAAGGGGAATGAGAATGTGTATAAGAGAAATATAGTAGGGGATAGGAGAGAGTGTGAGAGTGTGAGAGAGAGTAGGGGATGGAAGAGAGCTCATACAAGATGGGAGAGAGAGAGTAGGGAATAGGAGAGAGTGAGAGAGAGACTAGGGGATGGAAGATAGAGAGTGAGAATAGGGAATGTGAGAGAGAAAGTAAAGAGGGAGAGAGAGTGCTTAAGAGAGAGATAGTAGGTGGTGCAAGAGAAAGTGGGAGAGGGAGATAAGGAGGATGGCTCAAGTGTGTGTAAGTAGGGGATGGGAGAGGAGAGAGAGGGGGGATTGGAGTGTGTGTATCTATGAAAGAGAGAGAATAGGGGATGGGGTAGAGAGTAGGTGGTAGGAGGGGGAGTGGGAGAGGGAGAGAGAAAGGGGGAATGGGAATGTGTGTAAGAGAGAGAGAGAGAGAGAGTAGGAAATGGGAGAGAGTGTTAGAGTGTGTGAGAGAGAGAGAGAGTGTAGGAAGTGGAAGAGAGAGCTCATATAGGATGGGAGAGAGACAGTGAGAGTAGGAGATGGGAGAAAGTTTGAGAGAGAGTAGAGGATGGAAGAGAGAGAGTGAGAGTAAGGGAGAGAGAGAGAGTATAAAGGGAGAGAGATAACTTGAGAGAGACAGATAGTAGGTGATGGGAGACAAAGTGGGAGAGGGAGAGAGATAGGGGGATGGGAGGGTGTGTGATAGATCTAGAGAGTAGGGGATGGGAGAGAAGAGATAGGGGGGATAAGAGTGTGTGTATCTATGAAAGAGAGAGTAGGGGATGGGGGATAGAGAATAGGTAGTGGGAGAAGGAGAGAGTGAGATTAAAGGATGGGAGAGAGTGTGTGAGAAAGTAGGGGATGTGAGAGAGTGTGAGAGTGTGAGAGAGAGTAGGGGGTGGTAGAGAGTATAGGATGGGAGAGATAGAGTGAAAGGATGGGAGAGAGAGTGTGTGAGAGATCTAGAGAGTAGGGGATGGGAGAATGGAAAGAGAGGTGGGATGGGAGTTTATATATATAAAAGAGAAAGTTTAGGTGATGGGAGATGGGATATAGAGAGAGAGAGAGAGTAGAAGATGGGTGAGAGAGACTAGGTGGTGGGAGAGGGAGTGTGAGAGAGTGAGAGAGAGATTAGGAGGTGGTAGAGAGAGAATAGGGTGGGAGAGTGGGAGTGAGAGTAGGTGATGGGAGAGAGTGTGAGAGAGAGTAGGGGTATGGGAGAGAGTGTGAGAGTAGGAGATGGGGGAGAGAGTAGAGAGGGTGAGAGAGAATGACAAAGAGAGAAGGTAGTGGGAGAGGGAGTGGAAGAGGGAGAGAGAGAGACAGGGGATGGGAGTGTGTGTGTGTGTGAGATCTAGAGAGTAGGGGATGGGAGAGGAGAGAGGGTGAAAGAGAGTAGGTAGTGGGATAGGGGGAGAGAGAGAGAGTAGGTAGTGGGAGAGGGAGAGTGAGAGAGAGAGAGTAGGGGAAGGGTTTCAATAAAATACAAGTTTAAATCTATAAATCTATTATTCTTGTGCATTATTTAAGGGTTTCAATACTTTTGTTTTGGTTCTACTTTCATGTTGGAATACAGAGAATTATACAAGCAATCATTCACTAGTTGAATGCATTGTGATTCAATCTAACTCACAGCTCTTTATGTTTTGACTACTGTAACCCAGACTGTGACAAAAAATGCATTGATTTCCTTGAAGTTTCTTTATATTTTCCATGTAAATTTTTTTTTATTGAACTGTTTAGAGAATTTAATAAGGCATTGGAAGAATACATCACAGGTTTGGAATGATTTCAGAGTAATCTTACATGATTGTTCCTACACCTACAACAAATTGATTGATTTTACTATGTCTACTTTGTTTTGGAGATTTACTTGTAATTAATACCCTTTCCATGGACCCAAAGGCCTAGGACCGATGGAAGGATAAATACTAACTATGTATCATAGTTACTAATGAACTTGTCCATAGACATATTGAAGAAGTGGAGTGATCACTAGTTGGAGTAGAGTGCTCCCTAAGGGAAATGATAGTTAGGGAGTAGCGGTGAGAGATTGGCCTCAAGGGAGAAGTATTTTTATGTTTTGGTTGACCATATATTTTCAAACTCATGGTGAATCAACCACCAAGTAGGTCTAGAAGTTTTTAGAGAAGGGAGGTTGGAGAAACCCTCAAGGGTTTAAGAGAGGTATTTTGTGGTTTTTGATGTTACAAGTGTGCTAGGTTGATTTACTCTTGGATTTAGAGGTTTTGAACCATTTAATAATACTGTACAAGTTTGGAAACTTGGGGATATTTTTGTGATATAGTTGCTTTGTAAAATCACCCATTTTTTATGCTTTTTTGGGGTCACATAGTGAGGATAGTCATATACTTTTGAAAATAACCCACCCTTTTCTCTTTATATGTTAAGCTACTCCATAAAGGGTACTCAAATATATGATTTATTTTCCTAGATTTTTGGAAAAAGTTGAAGAAAAAGCCTTTTGAGTGCTGATGTAGAGCTACAAGGCATACCCTTAGACCTAGTTTGGTGAGTTTTGGAAGTTTGAGTATGAAACCTTGGATAGAAGTTTGTAAACCTTTATAACATTTTGAGCTACATGTGTTGATGCCATTGGAACACACATTGAGTCTTTTTTGAGTGTTCTTTGATATTTCACCTATTAAAGCTATCTTAGGATCATTGAGATTGGGCATTGAAGAAGCTTGTTGACTTGATCTCATTTTGTTATTTGGGCCTTGGATCCACCTTATCCTCTGCATTAGAGAACCTTCATGGTAGAGGTATATAAGAACTAATTTAATGGATCATATGATAGCAAATTTAACAAAAAATAAGACATAGTGAGACAACAATCTTAATAAATCTAGTAATCATGTGTAATAGAATAGAAGACATTTAGTACTATTTATAGTAGGAGCAATAAATTAAAATGTTTCAAGGATATTTTAACGAAACACCTAGTTTTGTACATGCAAGATGACTCATAATAAAATAGTACAATGAGTTGTAAAGTTGTGAGTTAGTTCATAAAGGGATAACCATGAAGGAACAATCATAGTTCTAAAGCTACGAAGAGGAGCTCCACATGCCATTTAGATGGTGGTAGGTTGGTAGTTTGAGGAAACTTATTACATCTACTCCTATTTTTTCAATGTTGAACTCCATTAGAATAAATTTACAAGTTTCACCTAGCATGAACTGAGAATTCAACAAAGACTTTCAAATATTTTTGCATACATGTGAGTGCACTAGTGATATATGATGATTTTGAGGCTACACTATAGGTGTATAGAAAACACTGATATCCACATATAATATACAAGGTTGCATAGGGACGGGGTACTTAGTGTATGAGCATTGGTACGGGTACGAGTAAAGCTATTTTTTATAATAGGGGATGGGGGTACTTGGGTATGTCAAACTTTCTTTTTAATTATACTTTTATATTTATAGAAAATATAAATTTATGAGTCATGACAATGATTTTTCAAATCAAGAATAGTGATAAAGTTTTCAAATGTAATGTATTATTTTCAGTTTCAGATTTGTTATATGTTTGTAATAATAATTTATGATAAATGTTTTGATGCATAACATAGAAGGAAGACTTTAAACATGAACAAGAAGATCATAAATCAATATGACAATGACATATTGCAAATTTTATAAATTTTTGGCTTTAACACTAATAAAGTTTATTGCTGATCAATATTGTATCAAAAATTCAAACTGATTAGGTATTGAATTAAGCTTGATTAACAAATAATAGAGAAGGAAAACTTTAAACATGAACAAGATCATAATCATATGACAATGACATATTTGAAATGATAAAATTATGCTTAAATAGCGATAAAGGTTATTGTTAATCAATATTCTATCAAAGTTTCTAACTAATTAGGTATTGAATTTAATGTCATACATGAACATATCTAATTTAATGCCATAAATGAATAAAAATATAATATAAAATGATAAGCAATAATTTCATGTACATTAACAAACACATAATATATTATGATAACCAATAATGTCATACTTGAACAAACATATCATATATTAACCAATAATATCATAAGTCTAATAATGTCATGCATCAAATAAATGTCATACATCAAATATAAAATGTTGTATATATATCAAATGTATATCGAATATATCCACTAACATAAAATCCAACATATATGTCCTTTGATGCCTATACATGTATGTCTATCAACTATATCGTCTCCTTCCCATGAGGGGAAGGAAATAAATCTCTAGAGGCCTTCAGTTATCATTTGGAGGGAGATGGTGGTGATGATGGGGTCTTCCTCACACACTCGCTCATCCTCTTTTTGAGGCTATTCTCTAACTTGAGTGGATACAAACAAAGTAGATATGAATCAATAATTATTATATATTGAAATTAAATATATGTACACACAAAGTTAATTATTTTCTTACCACCATCATATAGTCACTCTACAGGTGCACCTCAAAGGCTCATGGATGATCAAGTCTGACAAGACCCTACAAAAATTGAATCAATATAATCACTTATAAATAACATTAGAAATTTTTATACTAACTATTATAAACAACAACTAAAACCAAGAAAATTCTTTCATGCCTCGGTCAATGGCTATGAACTACGCATAGCTACAAGCACTTCACGATCAATGGATTACTAGAGATGAGGAGGAGTCTTCGATGTCAAGAGCTGCATGTCATACAACACACATTAAATGTAACATGAAACATGAAACAAATATAATCAAATAAATTAAATTAACATGAAACAAATGTACCTCTATGAAGCTCATGTTATGTCTAGGCTCAGAGTCTGTAGTGAATGTCAATGGTCCTAAAGAGAATTGATGCACATGCATAATTCTTTTTGTCAATCCTTCATATGATTACTTAATAAATATATGTATCCATTTAAATGATTAAATCGATGCATACCTCTGGACTTATCGAGGGGATAAAAAATGGGGTAGGGGGAATGCTACTAGGGTTGCCAACACTCTGACCCTAAATTTTGAACAATGTCAATACATGCTAATTAATTAGTCATTCACTATACATATGAAATGTGATCAAATTAGTTTATTATAATTGTAATTTGCCTATTTGTCAATGCCAAATGTCTCATTTAGGAACTGATCAATCACTAGCCCATCATCCACACCATCTTTAGGATGACTGCCAAATGTGCATAAGCATCTGCATGATGTGCACATATGACCGTGATGTGCAGAAGGCTCCTCCTCAACTAATGGACTTGTGCAAAGAATGAGGGTTTGCATCAAAGCTCTAATAGTCCCTAGAGTGCTGGTCTGTACATGTTCCTTCACAATTGAAGAAATAGTCATATGCTAACCTTGTGGCTTGACCATAGGTGCTCTAACTACATTAGGGTCACAAAAATCCCCTAGCTTCTCAAATGATGGCCCTCCACCTCAACCTTAAGAGTCTAATATATCAGAATAATTGGGGATCTCCCCAAGGACAAACTCACAATACAATTTATTTAAGAAATACATTATGACCTCATGATTATTGCAAGGAGAGGCATCAAAAACCATCCACCATCTATTCCAAAAATTATTTCTAATAGCATCATGTATGCACCAATGGATGGGGAACCATTTAGTACTCTCTCTAATAGTATCTTGTTCACCATGTTTTCTAAATAATGTACATATTCTACCTTTCGGTATATCTTTTTTTTAACATCTTGATATGATAATTTATTTGCATAATATCTTTTTTGTTCATCCCTCTTAACCTGCCAAACATCTAACTAACCACTAATAGAAGTAATGTGGTTCTTAATGGATTTAAGGGATGATGCCAATTGAGCTCTCATGGGATAGGTTTCTCCACATTCTTTCAACTAACCAATGAGTCCTTCTAATTTAGTTTTGCCTCTTTCTATTTCATTCATTATGTTTTTTTGTGTGCCAAGAGGAGGTCTTGCAATTGGTTTAGGTTGCAGAATTTATTGTTCTCATTGTGGAGGGTTTTGGTTTGGATCTTCTTAGGGATTTTCCAATTCATTATTGACATTTCCTTATAAGAGATCAATTGAAATCTAAATAGATAAATAAATTTAAAGAAAAATTGAAAAAACTTACAAAACAATATAAAAAACATATAAAAAAATGAAAAAGGAATGTTAAATAACATATGATGTGCTCATGATCTCAAACTTTGATGTTGAGGAGACATATTAGCAAGGTGGGTGGAAAAAAACTTGTATTGTTGCAATTTGTGTACACACTGTAGTGAGGAGAAGTAGCAAAAAAGAGTTAAAATGAATGGGTTGCGAGTATACAACCCATTTATAAAAATTAAGATTTATTTAATGTGTGTACGTGCTATAGCTTATACGCACTATTAAAATTTAGAAAAAAATAGAAATGGTGACATCTTTTGCCACCACAACTTGATGCACTTACCCTCAAATGCAGTAAGTCTTCCCACTATACCTTCAAGTGTTAGCTTGTTTCCTAATACACATCTTAACTCTTGGATGGCTAAAACTCTAATAGTGTAGATAGGGAGCAAGGTTCTTAAGAATTTGTTATTGATAGTATCATCATCTAAATGCTCACCCAAAATTCTTATTGCACTTACTGCTTCCTTTATTCTAGAGGCATATTGGGTAATGTTCTCACCTTCCTCCATTCTCATGTCATCAAACTTTCTTCTGAGTCTTTCTCTTTCTACTCTTTGGACATTCTAATCTCCTCCATGAATATATATCAAGGCTTTCCACATCTTGAATGCTGAGTCACATCCCTTGATGTCATCAAATTTAGCATAGTTGAGGGCAGAGGCAATCTCCAGGATTGTGTGATTATGCTCCTTCTTTTTCTTCATATTTGCTATAGTGGGGACAATTGGATCAACATGTTCCACTTCAATTGATGTTTATGCATGATCAATTATTGATCAAAGGTGTAGCTTGATTAAACTTTTTCATTTAGTGAAGCTATCTCTATTGAACTTGGGAACTTCTCTCTTGGACACCTTGATCTTCCTACTTCTAGTACCTTTAAACTAAATCAGTAGATGGCTCTGATACCAATTGTTAGAAATTCTTTAGAATAACTAAGTGGTGGGGGTGGGGGGGGTGAATCATTTATTCAAGGTCCAAATGTCTTGATAATTTTTTTTCACTAATTATAGTGAGCCCATTTAACTAATCATGCATTCAAGCTAAACATTCTACATAGCAAGTTATTAAAAATCAACATGTAGGAATAAAACATGAAAGATTAACACATAACACAATGATTTATGTCGAAACCCAATTTGGGACAAACCACCAGTAACATGCTATTCAATTCTCACTCTTCTAAAGTGATGCCCTATGAAAGGCCTATCTTGTTAAAGGCTATAACACACTATTAAATATGACTTGATTAAAGGATTTCATCTACCCTATCAAAAGTGGGCTTGGGTAAAGGACTTTTGAACACTCACTTGGAATGTCACCCTATTAAAGAAATTACACAATGATTGTTAAACCAATCTAAGTCCATATGATTTTACCCTAACTAATACAATTGTTAGAGAGTAACAATAAGGGCTTTCAATCTGATATAACTCACAACATAACTTGCAGATTTTAGATATCAATTCAGCTCACAAATTTTCTTGGCTTTCAGTCTCTGTAGCTCTGATAGCTTGTCCTCCTTTCAAGCTTCATCTCCTTGAGTCTCCATTTCAATGTACCAATATAATCTCCTCTATGGTCACCTATCGAAGAAAAGTCTTTGTACTCTATTTCTCCCTCTCAATGCTTTCACCTTGACATCCAACTAACCACTCAACTTGGCAACTCTTGCTTCTTGACCTGTAACTTCTTAAATAGAAGTCTAGAATAATTCTCTTGGTTTCATCTTCCCACTTTTAATTTTAGTTTGAATGGATTAGGTAAGATTCAATGAATCTACCCTTAATCTTGTTTCTTCCAAAAACATCATGAAGAATCCACTTGTATTTACCCAAAAATGGTTTACCTAAAATTTTGTGCCACCAACTCATCATCCTTATCCTCCATCTGGTTCAAAAAATTCAAGGTAACAAACTTTTCATCTCATATCTAGAAAATCTTTAACTTTTTAAATAATGCAATAGCTTAGTACTATTGAATTTCTAATGCTCGATACATACTATGTTACCAGACACCTACTATGTTTTACTGATGGTTGGCACCTACTATGTATTCATTCAACATCAACTAAGTTTTACTGATGCTCGACACCTAAACTTGCTTGGCTCCTTCTATTTCACTCAACCCACACTAGATTTTTCTTTTGCTTGGCACTTACTAATAATCTACTCGGCATAAACTAGCTTGCACGGCACCCACTGATGAACTTAATAAAACTTTGTAGACAAATTTGTTACAACTTATTCTTCCAAGTGTAGCCACCTTCTATATCTTCAAGTATATTATTAATACATAATTTTATCATTCTCTTAACTAATCCTTGTATTTCATTACAAAACCATAACTCAACATTTCCCTTAGGTACTTTTATTACATCTTATTGATTAAATCCTCTTCATCAATCAACTAAGTGATAGCACTTGGATCTTATAAGAAATTATTATTCTAGAAAATAGTAGGTTTGACATCAATGACAAAATAATTATTGAAAACATTCTTTATCAACAATCTCCCTCTTTGCATCAATCGTCCTTCTTCAACAATGATCTTTTCAATTAGATCTTCAACAAAATCTTCTCCAAATCCACTACAATTCCATCACCAATGACAATGTGTCCCAAATACTTCACCTCTGATTGGAAGAACCCACATTTACTCAAGTTTATATACAATTGATGGTCTCTCAAGCACTACAACACTTGACATAAATAGATTTCATACTCCTAAATAGTCTTCAAATAGATCTATATGTCATCTAGGAATACAATTACACACTAATTGAGGTAAGTACAAAATACACCATTCATCAAACTCATAAACATTGATGGTACATTAGTTAACCCAATGGGTACAACCATGAACTCATAATATCCATACCATGTACAAATTTTTTTTCAATGAATTTCAACCTCTTGAATATGAAGCTAATGGTATCTTGACTTAAGATCAATCTTTGAGAACACTTGTGCTCGCTTCATCTAATCCAACACGTCATTTCTCTTTGCAAAGGATATTGGTTCTTCACTATCACCTTATTCAACTATCGGTAGTCAATGCAAAAATGCAATGAACCATCATTATTCTTCACAAAGATGAACGTTGCACCTCATGTGGATACACTAGGATGAATATGGACCTTGGACAACAATTCCTCCAACTACAATATAAGCTCACTCAACTCCTAATTAGTCATGCAATAAGGTGCATGTGAAATCAACTCCACTCCTAGTACAACACCAATCCAAAAATCAATTTCATGTTGTGATAACATACTTGGAATCTCATCAAGAAACACATTGGCATACTCACAAAGGAGTGGGTGATCATCATGTGTCACCATATGGTTCTTGGCTTCCTCAAGATCACTAATAGAAACAAGAAACAATTGAAAACATTTCTACACACTTTACTTCAATAGATTAGTTGAGATCATCTGAAGTTAGACTGGTCTCTAGACTCCAAAAAGCTCCACCTACCCACCTATGTCATCAACACATTGTACCATCTTATCATGGTAATCAATATTCTCCTAGTGGGTAACTAACCAATCCATGCCCAACACAATTCCATAAGATCCCAGAGGTAAAATATGTAGATTCACTATGGTGGTGAAGGTACCCAAATTTTGAATACAACCACTGACTAATGACTCTACAAACACTTTGAAACCTGTGGCTAACTCAACCTACCACCTATTGACCTGATATGCTACCACTAGCCCACATCTCTAAATAAGAGACGATGGTATGAAAGAATTAGAAATGCTTGAGTCAAATAAAATTGAAGATGAAATGTCATGCAATGTACCTATAGCCTCAACTATTGTATCATGATGATTAGTTTGAAGGTTTTCAACTACTACAAAGACTCAGTGATTCTTACTAGCATCTCATATACTGGCCTTTGATCTAGATACACCCTTACAATGCCCTGTAGATGGTTTGATAGAGCACTCAAAAGATATATGGCTAGGTTGGCCACAAGAATAATAGTTTTCCCTAAAGTTAGAACCTATTGCATAACCATCCTAAGTAGCACTAGGGTAAGGTGAACTACACCTACTAGATTTTTGTTAAGCACTCTAAAGAGGTTGATCCTACTAATATTTTTGTCCTTGGCTCTAGTTATCTCCTTTCTTTTTGGAGTCACCTACACTCTATCCACCTTTAGACCAAAATACCTTTTTCAATGTCCACAATGATTACCACTCTAAGAGGGTGTTGATTAGGCTTGACCCTTTTCAGAAGACTGAGTGAACTAGGTATCCTGCCCTAAAGTTTGTGCACTTTGGTTCTAGCAACCTGATTTACTAATGAAACCCCTAGCCACATTGCTCTCTATGATCCTTTCCTTCTCAATGGAAAGAGAAAGTGTCCTTGGTTGATGAGCATGAACACCTCCAATAATGGAGTCTATGAGGCCCTTGAAAAAATGTTGTGTGGCATGTGCCTCATCATGATTGTAGCTTGAGTACTATTTCAAACCAAGAAACTTTTTCTCATACTGATCTACCATCATAAAGCCTTATCTAAGCTAATGGAATTCATCAATGCAAGCCTCATAGTACTATGGTGACAAGAATTTCTCTCTAAAAGTATCCTTGAAGATCTCCTAAGTGATATCTATGACATTGATTTAGAGCCTATTTCACTTTGAATCTTTTTAAATAGAACCATGCTTCCTCAGCTATGTGATCACACAATGGGCCTTCACATTGTTCCCATAAGATAGTAAAGAGAAACAATGCCCCATATCAAGCAACTAGGTCTCAGCCATGAGACCTATCCCCTGGCCATCAAAAAGTGGTGGTTTGGACCTCTGAATTCCCTGCATCATTTCAATCTGAGTGAAATCATCATCATCCCAACCATGGCCCCTCTATTGGTGCTTTCTTCCATTGTGTGGTGTATGATAATTTTCTCATTTATGCTCCTCCTCTCTATGCTCTGACTAATGGGATTGTCCATGATGAGGCCCCTCTTCTTGATTATGGTCCTATTGGTGCTCCTCAACATGAGGGCCAAATCGAGCATCAATTCCCTAAAGCACTAGTATCAATTCCCCCATGAAATCATAATTAATATTACCTTTTTCTCCCCCACCATCATGTCATTCCTCTTCTCGATGTTCTTCTTGAAAAACTCATCGGCTACTAGCTTGACTAATAGGTCTTCGTGTAAGAGGCATCACTATAGGTCAAAAAAATAAAGTTAGACACAAAAATCATAAGCACAAGAGTCAAAAACATGAACCAATGAGATATCAACTAATCAAACATAATATAACAATACACAATAGAAAGAAAAACCATAGTGGAAGCATAGCACTAAGACCCCAATGTTTCAACATGGGCTTTGATACTAGATGTAATGCCCTACATGGAGATCCTTAGAAAAAGGATAAATATAAGCCAAGTTAATTTCATTTTTAAAAAACTGTAGTTGTACATGACATACAACATACAAGGATTACAAAGATTTCAACAAAAGACTAACCAAACATCCCAACACCAATAGATCTCCAAATGCTACTAGTGACCAAAATGAATGACAACGGAAGACACCAACTGAATTCTAATCAAAAAAATTTCCAAATTCAAAATGCAATGCCAAATGATTGAAGAGAACTTAAGAGGGTACCCAAAAAACTTCTCAAAAAGTTTGGGTCAAACAAAAAAGTGCCTATTATCTACACAAATAGGTTTCTGCAAATATTAGGTGATGCTTTCTAGTATCATACGACCTTTCTCAAGGAGGGTGAAACTTTCAGGGTTTGTGCAAAAATCCTCTAGAGGGCATGCAATACTTTACAAGTATCATATGAAACATCTTAAAAGGGGGTGTAATACGAGAATGTATCACACAACATTTCTCTAAGAGAGGTGCGATACAATTAGGGATCGCATGATAGATCTCTTTTAGGCATGCTACACTTTATAGTATTGACCCGTGCTAACACATGGTTGCCTAGGAATACAAGAAAAACTCTAATGATGAATTATGAGGTAAAACAAGAACTCAAAACCTCCACACTGGGAAGTATTGGATCCATAGTCAAGCAATAGGCACTCGAACAAAAAAGCTATAGGATAGAAATTGCATCTAACCATCTAGCAAGTAGTGAAGGGAAGGTACAAACGGAACATCATGGTGTAATAAAGCAACATTGTAATAAATAGAATAACCAAACTATTATAGCATCATAAGACTCTTGTGGGCCCTAGCTAGCCTCTGTGCAAAACATCAAAAACTATTGACTAGATCGTCGGTGCTATCTTATGAGGACATAATTACTAAATGTGCTACAACATAAGTATAAGGAAATCTGACATTCTATAAGTAAAGCATAAGATAATCCTACAAATCAACTTATCATCTACATATGCTAAACATCATACTAGGGAAATGCATCAATACTAACATCATCTAAACATGATAAACAAGCATTCCAATGAAAGCATAAATCACAAGTAAGCATACTCTGAAACCTAAAGTACTAAGTGAAAACATCCAAAAACAATCACACTAGGACAATAGACTATCTTTGTACACTAGTCCTTAGTAGTGGTATAGATAACTATGCCTCTCAACGATGTGGAACCCGTACATCCACTCTCACCATGCTGATGGAGATAATGATCCAACCACAAACACACACAAAGCACAATGTCTGTGGCTAACACTCACAACAGACAATATGATGTATGAAACCAAGATTAGAGATAATGCATAAACTACAAGTCCTAGTTAGACACTCAATGAGCTACTAAGTAGAGGCTAACATCATGGAGAGTTGCTTGGCATTGACAAGCCCAAGCTAGTATTGGTATCATCAACTTTCAAATGGAAGGCACACAATCTTGGAACATCAACTTCCCAAAAAAAGGTGCACAATCCACATTTTAATTATCTTAAATCTATTACCACCAATATTTTAATTTATTTATATTTTATATAAAACTTCCTCTTCCAATAAAAGAGAAATAGTCACCAAGTTGCAAGATAGAAGCCCATCCATATGCTATCCTACCCTACCCATGCTCATCCAATGATGAGTCACCATAGGCATGCATTTTCGCAACCCAAATCCAATGATCATAACTTCCACAAATACCATGAAATATTGAGACACACAAGTCACTTGAAAAATGTACGCACATGTACTCATGTGTGGTGCACAATCATCACCAAGATCACAACACAAGGACTGGATGAGAACATAATACACAATATCACTCAATTGAAATAGTCTTGGAAGGAAAGATGTGACATGCATACCAATGCAACATAAAAGTGTAACAATGTTTTGAGTAACATCCAAATAGATGATCTAGGTCCATGACCAAACTCATGCCAAGGAAACCTAAGAAAGTAGGGCGGCACACAAAATAAGGTAAAAACTCCAAAAAATGGAAGAGTTCAAAATTAAAACCCATTTTATCTTTGGGTACTAAACCCTTGAAAATCCAATAATATTTGGGTTTGGACACTGTATGCAAAAAAATCTAGTGTAATAGTGTGAAACCTAGAATCCCCATCCCCAAAATAGGAAATATGTTCATACCCAACCAACTTGGCATAACCAATCAACATAAATGGAGGAGAACACTAGTTCTCAACCTCCTAGGTAAAAAAATGCTACTAGAAATAGGAGCTAAAATGAAACAAAAGCAATAAAACTAGAAAGCCCTACTTGACAACAAAATGGGCAGAAATTGAAATTGGCATGATAAAATAAATAAATAGCCAATACTACTGAAAGTGATGACAAAGCAAGGTCTCCTCAAGCCGGACCCAATGAGGCTGACCTCATGAAGATCCTATGCTCACAACTCTGACAAAAACTAGAAAGCCAATCCTTTAGAAAGAGGATTTCAAAAAATCTCTCAAATTTCTAAATTGTAAAATTGAAAAGTGAGAAAACAAATCCCTTTTTCAATACTTATTTACTTTTCGAGTGAATAATCAATTAGGAAAAATAGCTAGTTAGACTAGCTAGACTTTGAATCAACTCAAAGGAAAATAGGCTATTCCTCATAATAGAAATTCACCTAAGGAAAACATGCTAGAAATCAAATTGAATAAAATTTGAAGCCCAAAAACCCAAAATCATAGAAATTAACTTAACAACTTTCATGACAATGCAAACCTCTAATTACAAAAACCCAATTACTAGTCTAATCACATAATGCAAATGTGTTTGGATTTGATAATCTATAAAAGGTTTAATTTAAATAATTAAATTAGGATATGTTGATCGTACAGGGATGACATTGGTAAATTATGAATAGCTAGATCACTAACTCCATGTGTCACTGCTAGGGATACAAATCCTACACACCAAAACACATGATCAAATGCAATTGCATATAATATTATAGCCAAAGTAATAATACATTAAACACCTAATTAATCTATTTACATCACTCATGTTTGCATAAACATGAAGAGACAATAATGAGGTAAATAACCATGGTATAAATCCATCACATGACATACATAGAAATATTTCCAAACACCAAATAATTAGATATCATCATAGACCTACTCTCATCTCAAAATGACATCAACATGTAGATATGATAAATTGAGCAACATAGAGGGAAAGCATAAGTAGTACTAAAATCAAAGTATAAAATCTAACCCTTAGGTCATCTCAAGGTACATATAATAAGAGTATCAAGTATCTCTAAAATAAAAAATAAACAAGGTACAAACTACAAATAGGAGAGACAGTACATCTTTGCTAGACATGGCCGGCTAAAATTTCATGGAGAAC
This sequence comes from Cupressus sempervirens, assembly GCA_028749045.1. Classification (NCBI taxonomy): domain Eukaryota; kingdom Viridiplantae; phylum Streptophyta; class Pinopsida; order Cupressales; family Cupressaceae; genus Cupressus; species Cupressus sempervirens. The sequence continues at coordinate 505,627,187 of CM053788.1, forward strand.
ACCAGTGCAGGGAAAATTTGATTGACAAAGATAAAAAATGGAAAGAAACACTTTGAATGACTCATTAAATATTGAGTCTTGCCACTTTCAACAACTAGGAGTAACCCCTCTCACTACATATGCCATGGGCTTATGTACCATCTTAACTCTATCTCAATCAACGGTTAGTCAATCAAATAATTTGCAGCGATGAAACATTCAAATAAATTGTAGGAGTCAATATCCAAATCCATATGGTAATGAACTATTTTGCTATCATCTGCTATCTTTTTTTAAAGGCTTCATCTTGCTTTAGGGGTCCTATAGTCTTCTCTACATTCTAGAATCTTAAGTGCTATGATATTGATTGTTAAAATTAGAAATAAAATTGGAAACCACCAAAATTAGAAAAGAAATCAAATTGGAAACATCAAAATCAGAAAAAAGACAAGATTTGTCATGGTTCACCATAACTTGTTACATCCAAACTTGTTACCACCACACTAAAAAATGAGTGAATCATTTATTCATTCATTATAGCTTACAACATGAATACATAAGGCTTTTTCTCATATCTAGACACTAATTTACAAGAAAAGATGAAGACACAAATAAGAAAATAAGAGAAATATGAAGCGAACTAAGAGAATAGTTGTACTTCACATAACATTTCAAATCTCAACAAGAACACTATTGCAAGAAGATTACAACAATATTCATAATATTTTAGAGAAAAATTGTGAAACCAATATAGTGACCTAATCTTTGTCGAAAGATAGCAATGGTTCTACTAATATGTACATAAACATATCCATGGTCAGATAGGTTCTCTTATATATATATATATATATGTGTGTGTGTGTGTGTGTGTGTGTGTGTGTGTGTGTGTGTGTTTCAAAGAATATAAAATGGTGAAATTCCTCATTGAAATAATATCCATGGCAAGAAAAATCTTCATATCTAAATCAAAGTCTCCTTTTGCAATAGTCATGCAAGTTGCACCTACTCTAATTTGTTAGAAGAAGTCAAAAACTATATCCTATTCTATAACTGCACTCCACTACAATATCCTATTCTGTTATAACTACACTCCATCGCACTACAAAAGTGTCAATAGATATGGATGTTCTCCTCCAGAATAGGTCATACAACTTTATCACCTTATCCTCTAGAAACATCTTCTATTAATGACCTCATATCATAGGCTCTCTATATATAGAGGCCATTGCATATGTTTGTAGCAATCAGATGTGTGAATAAAATATGTTCTCGGTTCAATGTTTATTTATAAAAAATTTCATTGCGTAGTATTTGTGTTTATTTCAGATATTAATAAATATTAGATCTCTTATTTTTATCATGGTATCAAAGCCTAGTTTAGTCAGGTTCAGTTGGAGATTCATTTAGAAGTTCAGCTATAAATATTGCTAGAGGGTTTTGCTATAGGCAAATATATTGCTGGAAATGGTTTTTTTGTAGGGCTGATATATTTTTGGAGTGATACTTTGTTGCAGGGCTATTATACTTCTAGAGTATTGCTAGATTTGTTTGAAAGATGATGTTTTTTGCTAACATGGGTTCTTCAAATGAAGTTTTTCCTATCTTTGATGGAAGTGGTTTTTCATATTGGAAGATTGTAGTCAAGAATGCTCTAAGAGAGAAGGTTTCATGAAGGATAGTAAATAAAGAAATTGGGGAACCTCAACAAACTGATAGAGAAAAGGAGTTGTGGAAATGCATGTTGGAGCAAACTAGAGGTATTATTGGTAAAGCTTTGAGCCGCAATCTAAATAGAAGATTTGTTGATATTGATAATCCAATAGAGTTATGGGAGACTTTAGAAAAAGATTATAAAAATGCAAACATTGCTAGCATGTTTAGTATAGAAGAAAAATTGATGAATTTAGATTCATCTGATTTTGAAAAAATGTCTAATTACTTTCATGAAGTTACTTTTTTAAATGCTTAGCTAAAAAAATAGGTGCTAATTATGCAAAAAAAAAGATAAATAGTTGATTGCAATGGTTGAAAGTAAGCTTCCCCAGCCATATAAAGTCTTAAAGAATCAAGGAAAATGGTTCTTCAACTAAATCCCAATAACCCCTAGTAAACTTTTGAACAATTTTGCAAATCTATTTTAGATGAAGAAGTTCAGCTTATTAAAGAAGGGCATATTAAGAAGAATCATGCATATACAACCAAAAGTAATTTTTTTAGAAATGATGGAAAAAAGAATTGGAAAGGAAATAATAAATTTTGAAATAATGAAGGTTCTAACCCTTTTTCTAGAAATGATGGTGTAGAAAAGAAAGTTAGAAGAAAGCCTTTTATTTGCAAGTATTGTGGAGGTGAGAATCACATGGAGAAATTTTGTTTGAAGAAGAGGAACAATGAAAGGTAGAAATATAAGCCCAAGCAAGAAAGGTTTAAGGATGGAAAGAAGGATAAACATAGTTTCATAGCTATCTCTTTAAAAAGAGAAGAGAAGTCAAATGAGGAGGTAATTGCTACACCCAAGAGTAAATCTAGTGCTGAGGGGGGATACTTTGCTTCAGATTCTAATAAAGAATTGATTTTAGATTCAGGGGCATCATCTCACATGATTGGGGATAGATATTTGTTTATTGATTTTTATGAAGGGGAGAATTCAAATCAAGAAATTTCTATTGGCAATACAAAGAAACTTCCAGTTTTAGGAACAAGAATTGTTAATGTAACAAATGGGTCTTTGAAAAATGTTTTATTGGTTGAAGGATTGGGGGTGAATCTTATTTTAGTATACAAAATAGTTCAAGTTGGATATGAGTTTTTTGTCAATGCTGATCACGTTATTGTTAAAAATAGAAAAGACCCAAGCAATATAATTACTATTGGTAGAGTTGATCATGAAGAGAATCTATTTAAATTTGTGGGGTTTTTTGATGATAAATATACACTCTCTCATGCTTTTATTGCTCAAACTGATTATATGTCAGGACTTTGGCATGCTAGACTTGGACATTTAAATTATAGAAAATTACAAGATATGGCTAGAGCAGATATAGTTAGAGGATTAACAAAAAATTCAGCTTGTGAAGGTGTGTGTGAAGGTTGTGTGTTAGGGAAACATCATCGAGATCCTTTCGATTCAAGTAAAGCATGGAGAGTTAATCATCCACTACAACTCTTTCATAGTGATTTATGTGAACTAGGATATCCTTCACTTTTAGGTTCTAGGTACCTTCTCACTTTTATTGATGATTACAACAAGAGAGTATGGGTTTATTTTCTTGAAAGGAAAAAATAAGTGTTTGAAGTGTTTCAAAAGTTTAAGGCATTAGTTGAAAATCAAAGGGGCAAACAATTAAATGTTTAAGGATGGATAATGGGGGTGAATATTGCAATTATGCATTTGAGTCATTTTTTGAAAATTATGATATTAAGGTGCAAAGAACAATTCCTTATACTCCTCAACAAAATGGGGTGGTTGAATGAATGAATAAAACTCTTTTAGAAATGGCTTGTTGTATGTTGCATTTCAAAAGTTTGAACAATAAATTTTGGGGTTTGGCTGTTTCTTGTGCTAAATGTATTATAAATAGAATCGCCACAAAAGCTCTCACAAATATCAACCCCAAAGAAGCATGGAGTGGGAAGAAACCTCACATTGGATATTTTAAAGTATTTGGGTGTATTGCTTGGGCACACATTCTTGATGCAAAAAGGGAAAAGTTAGAACCAAAGAGTCATAAGTGTTTGTTTATGGGTTATAGTGAAGAATCAAAGGCTTATAGGTAATATGATTTGACAATAAACAAGGTCTTTGTTAGTAGAGATATGAAGTTTGATGACCATTCATAACTTAAAGCCACTCCTTCTCACTCTACAACAACAAATGCTTCTCATTTTTTAGATATTTTAGAAAGAAATGGAGACTACATTGATGAGGATGAGTTGTACACTTCTATAAATGATGAAAATGCTAGTGAAAATGAAATAACTAATGCTTGTAATTAGACATTTTCTACAGGTAGTGATGATGAAGAAAATGATTTTTTAGCTAGACAAAAGACAAGGAGTATTGAATAAATATATAGGCAAGGCTCAAAGATCCAAGGGAGGAATGGTAGTGCTCTCATGGCCAAAGTATTACAAGTAAATGACCCAAGCTCATATGAGGAAGCTAGAGGGAAGAAAGAATGGGAGCAAGGTATGGAAGAAGAATATGATACTTTGGTGAAAAATAAAACTTGGGAACTTGTGCCACTTCCCAAAGGTAAGAATTTTATTGGTTGCAAATGGGTTTATAAAACAAAATTTAAATTAGATGGTGCTATAGAATTTTTTTAAGCTAGATTGGTTGCTAAGGGATTTAATCAAAAAGAGGGTGTTGATTATGAATAAAATTTTGCTCCTATCATTAAAATGAATACAGTTAGAATTATTCTTTCTTTGGTTGCAAGTCTTGGGTCGCATATTCATCAAATAGATGTAAAAATTGCTTTCTTAAATGGAGATTTATATGAAGAAATATATATGGATGAACCACCAAGTTTTGTAGATCAACAACATCCAACAACATCCTAATATTGTTTGTAGATTAAAGAAGTCACTTTATGGGCTTAAACAAGCACCAAGAGCATGAAATGAGAAGATTGATAGTATTTTCAGCTTCATGGGTTTCGAAAATGCAAATTAGATCCAACTCTTTATGTGAAGAGAGTGCAAAATGAAATTATTCTTGTTGTAGTTTATGTGGATAATTTACTCATAGCTAGACCAAATATTGGGTTAGTTAATGATTTGAAATTAGATCTTAAAGGGGCATTTCATATGAGTGATTTGGGTGAACTATATTATTTTCTTCGCTTGCAAATTAGTAGACTTCATGATGGGTTATTTATCTCTCAAGAAAAATATGCTTTGGATCTTTTAGCAAAATTTAACATGGTTGAATGTAAGCTAGCCCCTACTCCTTTTCAATCTAGAATTAAGCTTACTAAAGAATGTATTTCCATGAAGGTGGATGCTACTTTATATAGACATCTTGTTGGTAGTTTGATTTATCTAACACATTCTAGACCAGACATTTGTTTTGTAGTCAATCAGGTATCTAGATTTATGCAAGAACCAAAAGAAACTCATTGGTTGGCTGCCAAAAGGATTTTATGATACATTCATGGAACCATTTACTATGGCATACATTATAGTTACAAATCCTCAATTTCTTTGATTGGCACTAATTTAGACTAGGGAGGTGATATAGATGATAGGAAATCTAGTAGTGGTTCTATTTTCAGCTTGGGTCAGGTCCAATTACATGGAGCAACAAAAAAAAAAAACTACTACATCATTGTCCTCATGTGAAGTAGAATATAGAGCAACAAAAGAAGCTAGAAAGGAAGCACTTTGGATTTGCAACCTTTTATTTGCGCTTGATTTTGCACAAAGTTTAGCTACTCCTTTATATTGTGATAATCAAAGTGCTATCCAAGTTGCAAATAATCTTGTTTTTCATGCTAAAACAAAACACATTGAGATTGATGTTCACTATATTCAGGATCTTGTTCAAGAAAATTTTGCTAATCTCCAATTTTGTCCAAGTGTAGACCAAGCAACAGACATATTTACTAAGAGTATGCTTGAGGCCAAATTTCTAAAACTACGGGGCATGCTAGGCATGATTAAGGTGAACATTAAGGGGCGATAGTCATATAATGTTCCCCTCTCTTCATTTTTTATGTTGTAAATGGGTACCTAACAAGGCTCAATGCTAGGACCTATCCTATCTAAATTTTTTATTGTAATTTCTCCCACACATTATCATTAGTGGTAGAAATCAAGGGAGGATGTTAGAAGCGGTCAAAAACTATATCCTATTCTATAACCGCACTCCACCACAATATCCTATTCTGTTATAACTGCACTCCACTGCACTATAAAAGTGTCAATAGATATAAATGTTGTCCTCCAGAATAGGTCATACAACTTTATCACCTTATCCTCTAGAATCATCTTCTATCATAGGTTCTCTATATATAGAGGCCATTGCATATGTTTGTAGCAATCAGTTCTGTGAATAAAATATGTTCTCAGTTCACTATTTATTTCTAATTTTTTTCATTGCCTAGTATTTGTGTTTATTTCAAATCTTAGTAAATATTAGATCTCTTATTTTTATCATGATTTACTTGCCAATGATACACCTCTACCTTATCTTAATAAGATATTATTTGTATAAAAGGAACCTAGTCTCATATTTCCACTTCCATGTAACTAAAAATCAACACTAATATAGCTTACAATTCTAGGAAAGACATCTATTGCAAAATACATGATAAACTAGGACATCCAGCTGTGAGCCTCTAAGAAGGGCAAATGAGCAGTGGATATTTTCTTGGAATAGTCAATCCAAACACTTCCACCATATCCACCTCACCCTCAATGGTGTAATCAAAGCAATGAAGAAGCTGAACGAGTGCTAGCTCACTAACAGAAAGACCCATGTAAATGGCATCCTCTTCTTCCTACTCCAGAAGGTAGGAAATTGAAGTCCTAACCTCTCACATCTTTATTATTCTCAATAAATCTCTCTGGCTTGAACTCGTGAGCATCTCTCTGAATGTTATCATCTCTTCCCATTGCCCACACATTCACAAACAACCTCACATGCTAAACCCTTACGTCAACTCGTGCTGAATGAGCAAAGGAATGGGTAGATAAAGTTGAAGAGTTTCCTTCAATTTTTAGAATATTTAATAAGGCAGTTGATGTTTGCCCATGGAGCCAAATGCCCACCTACCACCTGATGACCAGCAGAATAGACAGAAAACATAAATACAGTGGGTGAGATTTTTGAATTTTGAAAAGAGGGGGAGAATGGTATGTGAAAAAAGGAATGTTTATTCATTCATTCATTACGTAAGATTATTCAAAGTTTGCAGATCAAACAGATCAGAGAGAAGTTGCAGAGCTGAGCAAAGAAGGAAGAAGGAAAGAAGTTTATGCCTGCAGTTGAACGTGCTTCCTTTGTTCACTCTATAATTTTGTCATTGTTAGATTCATCTTGTTGAAGCAGTGATTGCTTTAGGCACCTTTGTATGTAGCCATTAGAGCTGCAAGTTTAAAAGTTTATTGAAGTTTGAAGTATTATCAGTTTAGGGTTATTTTAGAGTTTTCTGGTTGAAGCCGAATGCTCCCATATTTTATAATAGTTTAAATCTTAGTTGAATAGAAAAGAAAGTAGGCATACTTGAATCTATTGTTCTTCCTCTTCTATTCATTGCATTTGAGAAACTTGGTTGAAAGGTTAAAGCTCGGCTCTCTAGTTTTAATTGTGAAAGCATTCACGTTAGAGTTTTCTAAGTTATAAATTTTATTAGTTGGAGCCGACCTTACTCGATGTTCATTGTCTTCCTTGAGTGTCGAGCTAACTGGGCATCTACTAAATTTTTCCTTTGTGTGCCGAGCTCACTCAGCACATGTTGCCTGTAACTCGACACCCTCAAGTGCCGAGCAACCTTTCACTCAGCACCATCAAGTGCCAAGAAAAATTGGCACTCGACACCTTCATGTGTCAAGCATTTTTTAAAGTTCCGAGTAAAGTTTTTTGAGTTAGGGTTGTGAGCATTAAATTAATTTTTAATTGATATTTCTGACATGGTAACAGAGCTTTGAGGCCCCACATCCATAGTGAGTTAGGGCATTTGTTTTTTCTTGGGATATTTGACATGGCAACAGATATAGGAAAGATATGGCAGCAACCACCATCATTCAATGGGAAAAATTATGATACATTGGCAAAGAAGATGAAGACCATAATGGTTGCAAATGATTTGCGGGAGTTTGTTGTTAATGGGTTCAATGATGTAATAGACCCAACTCAGTATGTTGCCCTCACAAATGCATAGAAGACTCATTTGAAAGAGTCAAGGAGGAAGGATGCTAAGGCATTAAGTCTTATTGAAGTAGCAATGACAGAGATAGTATTCCCAAAGATTGTAGTAGAAAATTATGTAAAGGAAGCATGGGATATCCTTGAGACAAACTTCAAGGGGACTGATAAAGTCCGTACTGTAAAGCTACAGAATATAACGAGGGAATTTGAGAACCTTCAGATGAAGGAAAATGAATCAGTTGCAGACTTCAGTTCAAGAACCTCCAATGTGATTAACCAACTGAAGTCAAATGGAGAAGACTATCAAGAACAGAGGATAGTGGAGAAGATATTGAGGAGTTTACCTCATAAATATGACAATTTGGTCATGACCATAGAAGAGGCAAAAGACCTCACTGTTTTGACAATGGATGAGTTGATGGGTTCTCTTCAAACCCATAAGCATAGGATCAATAGATCTACATATTCTACTTCCCAAGAGTAAGCATTTAAGGCTCAGTCAAATCCAAGAGGAAGGGGGAGAGGAAGAAATGGCTTAGGCAGAAACTCTAGAGGTAGAGGCCGAGGTAATGGAGGACAAAGGAATGTTGTAGCAGAAAGCTCAGGAAGAGCAGATGGAGCAAGTAGCTCACAAAATACCTCAAGAGGAGGTAAGAAAAACTACAACTCAAATAAGAGTAATGTAGAATGCTACTACTTTCATAAATATGGGCATTATGCAAATGAATGCTGAAAGAAGTAGAATGATCAGTCAGGACAAGCAAATGTGGCTGATGTGAACATGGGAAGTGGACCCAATGCTGCTGCCTTCATCAAGTGTAATGTTGGTGAAGAAGGAAGCCCTGAGGTTTGGTACCTTGACAGTGGATGTAGCAACCACATGAGTGGCAATGAAACCTTGTTTTCATTCATTGACAAGAGTTTCAAATCTAAAATTGAAATGGGTAACAATGGAACCCTACCAGTTGTGGGCAAAGGATCTATTATGGTCCGCACCAAGAAAGGTGAGAAAAGGGAAATACAAAATGTGTATTTCGCCCCTGGTATGAAGCAAAATTTGATTAGCATTGGTCACCTCATTCAAAATGGATACAAAGTGTTCATGGAGAATGACACGTGTGTCATCCACAAAAAGGATGGGAGCAAGAACTTACTTGTAGTAGTTCAAATGACAAAGAACAGAATGTTTCCCTTGAGGATTGAGACATGTTTCTCATCTCAAGTTTGTGCTGCACCTCACACACAATTAGCTCTAAGGAGTGTGATTGAAGACCCCTCACGGCTATGGCACCTCAGGTATGGTCATCTTGGCTATGCTGGTTTAAATTTGTTGTCAAATAAAAGAATGGTAGATGGTTTGCCACATGTAGGAAATTATTTTGACAAGTGTGAGGCTTGTATTTTGGGTAAGCAACATAGGCTTCCCTTTAATTAAGGAAATTTTAGGAGGGCTAGGTATCCATTAGAATTAGTGCATATTGACCTAGTCGGTCCTATGCAAGTTATTTCCATTGGGGGGAGTACTTATTTCATGACATTTATTGATGATTTCAGTCATAGGACATGGGTGTATTTCTTAAAGAATAAATCTGAAGCATTTGATAAATTTGTAGAATTTAAAGCACAGGATGAAAGAGAATGTGGAAACTATATCAAAGTCCTAAGATCAGATAGAGAAGGGGAGTATACTTCCAATTCTTTTGTAAACTTTTGCAGGAAACATGGCATAAAGAAAGAGCTCATAGCTAGCTATACACCACAGTAGAATGGAGTGGCTGAAAGAAAAAATAGGACCATTGTTGAAATGGCAAGAAGCATGATGAAAGAGAAAAGTCCCCCAACTAAATTTTAGGGAGAAATTGTGCCAACAACAGTTTACCTAATTAATAGGTGTCCTACAAAGGCAGTCCGTGACCGAATTCCAATGGAAGCATGGTCATGAAGAAGATGGACAGTTGAACATTTAAAGGTGTTTGGATGTGTTGCATATGCACATGTGCCTAAAGAGAAAAGGAAAAAATTGGATGACAAAGGTGTGAAGTGCATCTTCACAGGGTACAGCTTAGAATCAAAGGCATACAGATTGTATGACCCATTGAACAACAAGATGACTCTTTCAAGAGATGTGGAATTTCTTGAAAATCAATCTTGGTATGGTTCAACTGATGAGTCACCAAGAACTTCAAGTAAAGTGCCAATTATGAGTGAAGAAGATGCTGATGAACAGCAAGAAGAAAGAGCAAATAGAAAAAAATGCAAGCAGGTTCAGTCACTGTCGAGCTCCTCTAGGCATGACTGAGTGTCAGTGCCGAGTACTAGTGAAGACTGAGCTGGTCAGCAATGCAGTAGCAGTGAAGATTTTGATCCCACACTCTCCTCCTTGTTACCAAGAAAGACCAAGAGTCTTAGGGAGATATACCAATATGAAAGGTATGAAGATTATGATGAGAGTGTTAATTTTGCATTATTTTCTCATAGTGATCCAATATATTTTGAAGAAGCAATCAAGGAGAAGGAATGGTGTAATGCCATGGATGAGGAAATAGATGCTATAGAAAGGAATGAGACATGGGAGCTAACTGAATTGCCTCCCAAGAAGCAAGTGATTGGTGTGAAATGGGTCTACAAGACCAAATGCAATGCTGAAGGCAAGATTGATAGGCATAAGGCAAGGCTGGTAGTCAAGGGCTACAAATAGCAGTATGGAAGAGATTATGATGAGACCTATGCCCCAATTGCAAGAATGGAAACCGTGTGTGCTATCATAACAATTGCAACCCAACACAAGTGGAAGGTATTTCAAATGGATGTGAAGTTTGCCTTCTTGAATGGTGTATTGAAGGAAGAAGTGTATGTGGAGCAGCCACCTGGTTATGAAGTTGTAGGTAAAGAGAACAAAGTATATAGATTGAAGAGAGCTCTTTATGGGCTCAAGCAAGCTCCAAGGGCATGGTACAGTAGGATTGACTCATATTTGATGAGAAATGGCCTTAGCAAAAGCAATGGTGAGCCCACTCTCTACATCAAGACAACAAATGGGCAGATCTTGGAGAGATTTAAAATGCAGAACAACAAGGCAGTCCCCACACCAATAGCAGTAGGTCTAAAGTTGAGCAAGGAAGACTCTAGCAAGAGAATAGATCCAACACTATACAAGAGTATGGTTGGAAGTTTAATGTATTTGACTGCAACTCGGCCAAACCTAATGCGTGTAGTAAGTCTGATTTCCAGATTTATGGAAACACCAAAGGATTCCCATTGGCAAGCAGGAAAAAGGATCCTAAGGTATGTGAAAGGTACCAAGAGATTTGGGATTTTGTATACTGCAAATGATGATTTCAAGTTGGTTGGTTACACAGATAGTGATTGGGCTGGAAGTTTAGATGATAGGAAGAGCACTTCTGGATACATGTTTCATATGAGATCGGGTGCAATTTCATGGGCATCCAAGAAGCAACCTATTGTTGCTCAATCCACAGCAGAGGCTGAATACATTGCAGCAAATGTAGCAGCATGTCAAGCAATTTGTCTAAGGAGGATCTTGACAGATTTGAATGAAAGGAAAGAGGATGGAACCACAATTTATTGTGACAACATCTCATCAATTGCATTGTCCAAGAATCTAGTCTTCCATGGGAGAAGCAAACATATAGAGATCAGATATCACTTCATCAAAGAGTTGGTGGAGAATGGGGATATCAAGATGGAATTTTGCAGGGCTGGCCAGCAGCTAGCAGACATATTTACTAAGCCTTTAGGCATTGGAATTTTTGTACACCTAAGAGAGTGTCTTGGTATAGTTGATGTGGATCAGTTGTGATCTTTTTTTTTTTTGGCTCAGTTCAAAGGGGGACTGTTGGAATATTTAATATGACAGTTGATGTTTTCCCCTAGAGCCAAATGCCCACCTACCACCTGAGAGCTAGCAAAACAAACATAAAAAATAAATACAGTGGGTGAGATTTTTGAATTTTGAAAAGAGGGGGAGAATGGTATGTGAAAAAAGGAATGTTTATTCATTCATTCATTACGTAAGATTATTCAAAGTTTGCAGATCAAACAGATCAGAGAGAAGTTGCAGAGCTGAGCAGAGAAGGAAGAAGGAAAGAAGTTTGTGCCTACAGTTGCACGTGCTTCCTTTGTTCACTCTATAAGTTTGTCATTGTTAGATTCATCTTGTTGAAGCAGTGATTGCTCTAGGCACCTTTATATGCAGCCATTAGAGCTGCAAGTTTAAAATTTTATTGAAGTTTGAAGTATTATCAGTTTAGGGTTATTTTAGGGTTTTCTAGTTGAAGCCGAATGCTCCCAAATTTTGTAATAGTTTAAATCTCAGTTAGATAGAAAAGAAAGTAGGCATACTTGAATCTATTGTTCTTCCTCTTTTGTTCATTGCATTTGAGAAACTTGGTTGAAAGGTTAAAGCTCGGCTCTCTGGTTTTAATTGTGAAAGCATTCACGTTAGATTTTTCTAAGTTATAAATTTTATTAGTTGGAGCCTACCTTACTCGGCATCCATTGTCTTCCTTGAGTGCCGAGCTAACTCGACATCTACTACATTTTTCCTTTGTGTGCTGAGCTCACTCGACACCTATTTCCTATCACTTGGCACCCTCAAGTGCCAAGCAACCTGTCACCCGGCATCGTCAAGTGCCAAGAAAAATTGGCACTCGACACCTTCATGTGTCGAGCATTTTTTTAAGTGCTGAGTAAAGTTTTTTGAGTTAGAGTTGTGAGTATTAAATTAATTTTTAATTGCTATTTCTTACATCAATCGCATCTCATGTAGTCTAACCTTGTAATGTCACTCTCCTCTAATATACACTCTTTGCCCACTGCTAATTCCATCTCTCTCTGCACTCGTGGTAGCGCAGCAGTACTCCTTAGTAGCTCACTCATCGCCCACTCCAGCAATGTCACTGATGTTTCCATTCCAACATTTAATATATCTTGCACACCACATTATTATGTCCCCTTAAGTTTAACAAAACTTGTAATCAAATTTGAGAAAACTTAATTAGATGACTTTTATTCACAAACTTATCAAGATCATGACTTTCATGTTCATCTGTGAGATTGTCTCAAGCATACTGAGCATCACATCTACCATGTCTTTTACACCATCTTCTTCCCTGGGGTTCCCCTTTTCCAATCTACTATGAACATGCACATCTATTAATTTTCCAAAAAATCTGTCGAATACTTTATGAACTACCTTCTTGCAACGATGAAACCCCTACAAGTCAAGCCGGTCAAGAGAAGGGATGAAATTGCCAGTTGGAAAAGCACTGGCCACAACAAACATCTCTTCCATAATTTGTTTGAAGCCAATCTCTCCATTCAATTCGTCGTCAGAATAAGTCTTGCTAGCAAACATTCTATAGGTAACATTCTGAGTAAGGGAGGAGAGCCTCTTCTTTATATCCACATACTTCTCTTTGTGCTCACTTTGGTGCCAGATGGAGGCAATCATGGTAGATACTTCTTCCTCTCTCACAAATCTGAAAGAATCAATTCTCTTCACTGGTAGCAGTTCCACCATCATGAGCTTTCAGATTTGCCTCGAGTATTCTCCATGTGGGCTAAAAGTGACTCCTCTATGATCATACCATATGTATTTCCCATAAGCAAAAGTTGTTCTAGTTGAAAAGACCAAATCATGGGTATTGAAGAACTCTTTGGCCATGGTAGGAGAAGAGACCACCACTGTGGGGATGGAGCCCAAACATAGAAACAAAATGGGTCTATATCTCTTTGCTAGTGTCCTAAGAGTTTGGTGAGGAAGGTTTCCCAGGAGATGGAGATTTCCTATGAGAGGCCATGGACATGGTCTAGTAGGCAACTTTAACTTGCTGCCATTTTTCCTGAAGCAGTGGTAGATGAATATAAACCCAAGTCCAACAGTCATGGCTACAATTAGGGAATCCATGTTATAGACTTGGATCTTTTGTCCAGATGTTTGGCTGTCTCATTTATAGATATTACAAAATATTGTAATAAAATCCATTTGAAACTAAAAACGATTTAGATGACATGTAGACGACATGAAACATCTAACTGCATAATATATGAGATTATCTAGCATACTACTTAAAAGACATTTGTATGAATTTGGAATGTATACAAGATATATAAACTTTTTATCGGCTCTTTGGTATATTGGTTTTCATCAAATGGTTGAAATTAGCCCACTCTTGGTGAAGTAATTTCTCCCACCTACGCTACCATCCATAGCTACAGACAAATGGTTGGAAGCAATAGACAGTGAGTTGTCCAGTACTATCCATTACCATCAGCCACTAGCTACCTATCTAGACTAGGTGCACATATAATATTAATATTATATTGTGTGGACACCCAACCATCCAAATATATTTTAATCTATAAATTGAATGTATTGAGAATAGAATGGCAGAGCCTATTTTGGATTTCTCATATCTCTTACAGCTTCTCCCTTGGTTTCTCTTTTCTCTACTTATAAAACAATGTTTATATTCTCATCATGGTATCAGTTCCAATGGCAAAATGATCTTGAAAGCTTTTGAGTAGATTGGTTGGAATGAGAAGTGTTAGCCATTAAGTATTTTGTTGCTAAGGCTGAAGCAATGTAGCTCAGCAGGAAATAGAATTTGAAGTTTTCCTTTGCATCATTAGATCTACAAAGACAAGAGCTAAGGTAAGAAAATCCTATCACCATTTGTGACAGATGAATCATAGCCAAGTCAATGGAGAATCTTGTCATCATTTGTGATAGAAGTTAAGAAAGGGAGAACTTGTCACCGATTGTGGCAAAACTTTGAAATAGAAATTTGTTGCAAGGAAATTTTTAGTTGTTGAAGAAAGCCTAGTTGTAGCTGAAGATGAATTCGATGAAGAAGATCTAGCTAGTGTTGAAGATTGGGAATGTGTGTCTAGTATTATAAGTCACTTGTACGAGTTAGCATTCATTAGGAAATGAGATGATGTGCTAGAGTTGGTTGTCATAGTGCAAAGCTTTATATGTGTGTTGATTTGAGATTTAAGTGTTAGATCTGAAGTGAGAGAATATATATATATATATATATATATATATTTTAAATATGTTATTGTCAAGATGTGTATGATGAAGATCAAAGTTGGCAGTAGATTGAAAATGTGATAGTTTTTCTATCCTCAAGGGCTATGTATTTTGGATAAATTTGTTGAGTGTGAGTTGCATTTGTAAAAGGCAAATTTAGACATTTTATTATACCTAAGTTGTTGTAAGGGGTGCATTATCAATTGTACTCGACACCCTAGAGTTTGGCCTAGCATATTGATGAACCATATATCTGAAAAGAAAACTTATAGAACTAGCGAGTACAGTGGCTAGGTACCCATGTGTCTCAGTAGATAGATTTTTTTTATATGGACTGAATAATCAGTTTGATGCAGGTCAAGAAGGACAAAATCCAAAGTGATGCTAGTTTTCCCATCATGTGAGCTTTTGGTAATCTAAAAACATTTATGATATGTCCACATCATTTGAGTTAGTGGTAATCTAAAACAATTTTGTGTTGTTTGGTGGTTTGTAGTCACCACTATTATGTGAGGTTTGTGGTTAGCCGAAACCATTCAAATGCAAAGTTTTTGGTTAGCTAGAAACCATTTGTATTACATTGGTTGGGGTTAAGTCATAAAATCCAGTGATTATGATGAGGGAAAACAATATAAATGCAATAGCATTAGTGGAAGAAATTAGGGAGGAATGTTGGCAGAGTAATTTCTCCCACCTAGCCTGCCATCCACAGCCAAAGATAAACAGCCGAAAGCAACAGACAGTGACCCATCCAGGACCGTCCATTGCTGTCAGCTACTAGCCACCCATCTTGACTAGCTGCACATATGACATTAATATTATATTATGTGGACAGCCAGCCATCCAAACATATTGTAATCTATAAATTGAATGTATTGAGAATAGAATGACAGAGCCCATTTTGAGTTTCTTATATCTCTTATAGTTTCTCCCTTGGTTTCTCTTCTCTCTGCTTGTTCAACAATGTTTATATTTTCATCGCCCACAAATGATTAAGTCTGACTGAGTACAAACTTCCTAATGTCATAAGAGATGAAGCTAAGACCAAGCCATAAAAACTGAAATAGATTTGCTCATAAACTTGGACAGCCATGCTTGAAAGTCTCCATCTGCATAAAAAAAAAACATATCGATAGAAACAATTCCACCCCATTAAATCAACACAGAATGCATACTGAAATAAAGAAAATTCTCCAGTTTTTCAGCCAATGAAGCCGGCCACAAGTCTGCCGCATTGCTTTCTGCCTGTCTAGACCTGGTAGGGAAGGGGTGGCTTCCACAAGACTTTGTAATTCTTAGTGATGATCCATATCACTGATAATCTACGGCCATAAACGATCCATCTTATGCGCGCAATGTACTATTCGAAGAAAACGGTAAGGAAAGCATGGTGACAATTGCGTATCGGAAACTAACAAAAGAATTGAATTAAATATTTATAAGAACGAAATGAATAAGATTTGATGATGATAAATAATATGAAATAATAATAATAAATTTTACTTGTCGAGCTATTTCAAAGCATCTTATCTCATCACAGTTTATAATTTACATAAAGTATGAACAGTATTTTCAATGTTAACAAAAAGCAATTTCTTACAATAACTTATTTCAATGGTCATGTGAATCAGTTTCAATAAGCCAAATACATTTTTTTCAAATGGTACCTTCATGGAAAGTATGTCATAGAACAATTGGTTGCGGGCTTCCATTAATAAAGAAATGATACCTTTATGTCATGATAATTGATTGTGGACTCCCATTGATAATGCACCTTTATAATGTTAATGGGAGCCCACAATCAATTATTGTGACATAAAGGTGCATTATGTTAATGGGAGACCCCAATCAATTATCATGATATAAAGGTGTCATTTCTTTTCAAAATGACACCTTCATGGAAAGTATGTATGTATGTTAATGCGAGACCACAATCAATTATCGTGATATAAAGGTGCCATTTCTTTTCAAAATGACACCTTTATGTCACGATCAATCAATTATTCTCGAACATACTTTCCATGAAGGTGTCATTTCGAAAAAAATGTATTTGGTTATATATATATATATATATATATATATATATATATATATATATATAAGTCAATATATATATTTTTGAGGTGTCTATTATAGAGAGACAATTTATGAAAATAGGTGTCTCGAAAATAAGCGCATTTGAAATAAGCACCTCGAGAAGATATCTCTAGTCCATTATTATGTATATAATATATATATATATATATACATATAAGCTAGTAGCAAACAAGGAATGGAAGACATCATTATTTTTTTATTATATTTAATATTTAATAACAAATTATAATTATTAAATATTTCATATTTTTATGATATATTATATATTTTATATGTTTAGTTTATTATATGATAAATAATATAAATATAAGAAATTAGAACTAAATTAAGGGTTGAAACTAGAGTTTAAGTTTGCATTAGTGTAGATAAGCTCGTAACTATAAAGTAAATAACATTTTCAAAAATGTAATTTTACCTTTTAAAATATGTTTTAGTTTATGATGAATGGTAAATGGTAAATTAGTGTAGTCTAGATTTAGTTTTAAGATAAGGGTTTAATTAGAATTATTATTAGTCCCTGTCTATTTATAGGCAGGTAACTGATGTTTTCAGTTGTATGTTTCAATTAAATTTTATAATTAAAGTTACTGAATCCTAAAGTTTAAAAATAGATTTATTTAAAAATTAATTTCAGTCACTAATATCTCTTTTTTGATTGGCTGATTGGAATTTTCCTAAGGGTATTAATATTTTTTTAATTTAAAAAATATTAAAAATAAAATATCGAGAAGTCTGGAAAGTTCCATTAATTCTTTGATAATCTGAATAAGCTCTGGGAGAGTCTGAGAGTATGAAGCCATAGAGGACTATGAATTCCACTTGTGAGTCTCTGCACTCTCCCTTGCTCACCAGAAATGGATGTCCGGGCATCTGAGAGGGTATTATATTGTAGGTCAGTTTACTCGGCTCAAATACGAACATGCTGACATTGAAATACAAAGCAGGTGTTGCCTCAATTCAGAAAGCCGCTAGACCTTCTCAGGTCATTGTTGGCAATAGTTGACCTATGGAGAGTCTGCTCGGTCGTGGAGTCATATGACTGAGGCACAGAGCTGGAAGAGCTTCCCACTCGGACGAAACAAAAGCAAAACCTGTGATTCTCTGCAGACTGAATGTTTCTGAGCCCATGTTTCCAGTTCTGTTTGCACTGTCTCCGTATGAACAGAAGAACCAAAATGTTTTGGGAGGATCACAAAATTTTTAGATCAACCTAGTACAGAATTTGTTCTTGCAGGAGAGAGTCTCGTAGGTGGAAGATGAATGGAGAACAAGCGACATAAGTCTGTCTCTACTTGCACAAAATCATCAATGGCCAGTTGGAACCCAGAGTGACTATGAATTGTGAGGCAATTGATTGTGCAACGTCTTTTCATTTCATCCCTAATTTGACATAACCGAGTTTTACATCTATATGTGCGCTCATAATTTGAATATGCTTTGGAAAAAGTCTTTTCGATTTTAGGTTTTACATAGGGAAAGGATCGAGTAATTTCGTATTGAGTTCATTTTAGATTTGTTTAATTAATCTTGTTTATACTAAAGTGTAGATTGGCTTCTTAATTAAAGTATAAACAAGATTAATTAAACTAGAGAGTGATTATAAATTAAAATTAATTTCAATTTTAAACATCCTGTTCAATAAATAATTTAGTAAATCTTAATTGTTTTCTAATAGATACTAAAAAGTAAATATTTCATAGTGGGATTCTATTTCGCCATTTTAACATTTGCTCAGAACAATTGTTTGTATTTAATAGAAAGCTTTTCACAATAATGAGAAATATCCTAAACATGATAAATCAATTTTTTAAATTAAATATTAGATATACAATTCTTATAAAAAAATATATTTAAATTCTTCTTCATAAATTTAATATTTATAATTCAAATAATTTTAGTTATTCATTAAAAAAATTTCATAATCAAATAATTAGAGCTATCAAACATGTTTACTTATATTAAAAAATTAATTAATATTAGATACACATTTCTTAAAAAGCTTTAAATAATATATATATATATAATTAATTCTTCTTGATAAATGAAATATTTATGACTAAAAGAATTTCAATTATGCACTAACAAAATATATTTCAAACATATATCTAAATTTTTATGGTGTTTTCTAATTAAAGTTTGGAAATAAAAATAACATTATTATCTTAACTTTAAAACATCAAATTTAATATAATTTTTAAAATAGTATATTTGATGCAATTTTAGAATTCAAAATTGACCTATAAGATAAGATTATCTAACTTCAATTAAAAATCTAAAATTTAATTTAAACTAATTAAAGTAAGGAAAGAAAAATAACATTAATTATCTTAATTTTAAAATATCAAATATAATATGATTTTTTAAAATAGTATATTTAATGCAATTTTAAAATTTAAAATTGACCTGTTAAATAAGATTATCTAACTTCAATTAAAAATCTAAAATTTAATATAAGTTTATTTTTTTGAGTAGTATATTTGCAATTTTCTATATAATTAAAAAAATTATTCACTAAAAAAATTAAAAGAGAGGTAAAAGTTAAAGAAATGAATGTTTATTTTTGCATAGGTACATATTTTATTAGAATTTTAGTAAATTGAAAAAAATTATAATGTAAAAAAGGGGACTTCAAATATTATAATAATAAAAAAATCATCAAAATAACTAGTAAAATAAGTAATTATACAACTCGCTTGTAAAAATTATATTATCAGAAAAACAAATGTGTAAAGCTATTGGGGCACGCAATGCCAATTTGCATTATGAATCCATCATTGCGATTACTGGGTTATACAAGTTACCTCCTCTTGCAATGGATTGAAGCCTCTGCAGCCACATTTTAATCCTCTCCAAGACAGCCACAGTCCCTCATCCGTCAGATTGTGGGGTTTCATGAATGGAGGGTCTTATTATACTTTCTGTAGGCTAGTACTATTGCATTCACTATGTCTGATTAGTGAATTAGTTTTGAATGTATCAACCAATTATATGCAAGTATTTTTACCTCGTTTCAATTTTTATAAAGTTTTCATATTTTTAATCAGTTTAATATATTATGAAAAAATATTTATTTCCATTCTAATTGGTTAAATTCATTTTGTCTTATAAGACCCCTTTTCTTGGAATTCCCACCATACTATTTTTTTAACGGAATGAATTTTGCAAATAAATATAGATATATACACAATTATTACATTCACAAACTACTATTAAGAAACTAATAGATGAAAATATATCTTCTATTATTTTCCCTATAAACATCAAGATTGTGAAGTATGTTATTGTTCTAATGTATATAAATCTTCTTTAAAACACAATGTAAATTTTTAAAAATGTTTATTTCATAGTTTTTTTTTTTTAATTTTTAATTTTATATTCATATTTAAACAATATAATAGTAAAATTGAAATACAAGCATCCCTAGTTTAAAATTTAAATTACCATTTAAAATTTAAAATATTACCATTAATTTTTTTTTTTTTATTAATTGTTGATGAAAAATAATAATTAGCAAGTTATATATTACATTTTCTTTAATATTTTACTATACATAATACATGGCAAAAATAATGTTCAACATACAAAGTTAATTTCTATTATATTATTTTATAATACATATTACAATACTAAAATATTATATAGTACATAATTAAAAATCAATAATTGTATTATATATCTATCATTTTAAACTTCAATTTCCTATACATATTCATTATTATAATATCAAATACTATTTCTATTACAATACATTCTAACAGCAAGTACATGCCACTATGTGACACTTGTCTATTAGGCAACTATCATTGCCAAAATAGATCAAATTTAGAGGGATTAGATGAAAGGTTTTGTTCATCAGTGATGACACGAATTAATAGATAGGGATTTATAAACCATTTTTGTTTAACAAAGGCACCTGCCACTATAAATCACAGATGATATTCCTGACTCCTTTATTGCTCCCTCCAACTAACTTTTCTACCTACTTGCTCTCCAAAAGGATCAAACTTCTTTCGTATTCCTATTACTAGTTTAGCTCCTTATTTTGTAATAGGGGATAACAAATTTGTATTGAATTAGAGTAAATTTCTCTGAATTGTGAGTAAATGTTTTAAATTGTGAAATGATATGATTTTAAAGAATTCCTCTAGTACATTCCCACCGACATAACATCTTATATCCATTTGTCGCTCATGTTTTTAGAGGATAAATTTTGCTTCAAATTAAACATGTGTCAATGAAGCACTCAAACTCTTTTTTTCATTTCTGATTGACTGTATTTTCAAATTTTTAAATTTTTTTTTTACCATTTAACATTTTTATATAAATATTTATTTTAAGTTTTGATTTAATATTTTTTACAAATTGATTAATCAGTCATTCATCTATTAATATTATATATTATTTAACTTAATCTAATATTTTATTAAATGATAATATTAATTTAAATTAATCATACTAATAATAGAAAATTAATTAATAACTAATCAAATTATGATTAATTATATGATTGCATGTAATATTGCATAAATCTAAACTATTTATTAGTATATACTATTGACTTCTTATATTGAGTCTTACGGACAAAAGTAAACAATTCTTAAATGATTTTTCTTTTTACTTTGCTAAAAAATATGTAAAAGAACACAATGAAACTACTCACCTTGGTGACATAGGAAGAGTATGACAATGAAGGCAAGTAACCTAAACAATCATGCAAATAATATGCCAATACAAATGGATCGGGTTAGCAAAGAATTAAGCACATAGCTCCACACGAGAGGAGACTAGAAATATAGAAATGGAAATTGAAGTAAAGAAATAGACGAGATATAAACAAAGAGTATAAAGATATGTATTATATAAGAAAAGGGAGAGAGCAACAATAAGAGAGGGGGAAATAGTTATAAAGAGATATATCAAGTGTTTTATATAAATACAAGTAAAGATATAATGATCAAGGTAGTTGGAATACAAGTAATTAACTAACATAATAGGCCATGGCAAACTGGATTTGATTCTCTTGAGGATAGATTGGGCCAATCTTTGGACAATCTCTCTAAAAATACATCCCTAATTACTAAGTAGTCATTTGTGCTTAGCAGAGAGAAGAATGAAATTGAGAAGATAACATTAAATTAGGTCATTCTTTATCCAATAACATCTTAACAAATATTTCAATGGTATTGTGACAGTTTGTTTGACAGAGTAATTTTAACATACATGATAGTGTAATGTGACAACATTTTGTTGTGTTCCTTTATTTTTATTTTTATAGTGACTGAGTCAAGTAGAATAAATGTACAATATTTTTCCATAACACGTGTCAATGCACATTAAATGCTTTATCTTATATGTCTGTGTTGTAGTTATAAGTCTTTAAATTGTTATTTTGCATAATATTGGGCATCTGAATGGTTCATCTCCTTATGCTTGTTATTATTAATCCATTTTAACTGTTATTAAACTTTTTAAAAAATTGTGCAAACCCTTCATTACTCCAACCACTCATTTTACCTAATCTGTAGGATCTTTGAAGTTTTGTTGGGATCACTTGCTCACTTCTATAATTTGGAGCTCATGTTAACATGAGCCATGAGCCATTCAACATGCACTTTGGTTCTCCCACTTGCTATCTAATATTTTCCATCATTTTTTTTAATATTACCCATTACAAGTACATGTTTTTGGATTTATTAATATGCATATTTGTATGGAAGTTGACAAGTAACAAAATTAAGGGAAAATATAAATATCAACAACCCATATTATAATAGTATATTTCTCTATATTATCTTATCTTGAGATATATGTTGTATTTATATATAGATTTTTAATTGTATTTAATAGATATTAGACTATTATAGTTGTTTTTGAAATTGAAAGCGACCAAAAACAAGGGGGTTGACCCTTAATAGTCAAAAGGCTAGTAACAAGCACATTACCTAGACAAAAAGAATAGGAGTACCATCAGGCAAAGACTTAAACCAAAAACAAAAATTAAGCTAGAACCAGAAAGGAAACTGAAAGGAAACTTGGCAATAAAGAATATAACTGTTTCCACATAACCCATAATAGATCTGAAATAAATACGGAATTAAAATCCACATGCAAGAGAATAGACAACATACCCATAAAATGTGACACAAGATATACCCTGGGAAACCCTCATTGAGGGAAAAACCCAGCCTCCAAAAGCATCCATCATCATCTATTATTCAGCAAAAATACCATTGCCATACAACCATGGAAGCCTTCATGGCCATAGCCACAACCGAGAAAACTATGTGAACAAGCATGAATCCACACATCCCATGCCATGCTTTCAACCTTCACAAATGCTCCCTTGGCTAACCTGTCAAGCCTTGTCCTGCTTGACTCTTGCCTTTCTCTTCTCCTAGTAACTCTCTTTCTCTATCTTTTTATAACAACTACCCTTGTGGCTGCTTATATAGTAGCAAGTCCCACAAAACCACTAAGTGGTATTACATAAACCATGTGCTAAAACCATGTGCTACTTAACCCACTGACCCCACATTTAATATTGGTCATTTAATTCTTTTCCCCAATATTAAATAATTACATGAAATATTTTCACAATGTTACAATACAACTCATCAAGAATATTCTATGGGAATCTTTACATGTTGCACATCCATCTAGATACAACATTACATAATAAAATAACAATATTATGCAATGTGTGCAACACCCATTATCTCAACAATCTCCCACTTGTTGTATACATTGCATAGGGTCAATCCGTAGCCACATAAAAAATGAACAAGGGAACAATCCCTCCTACCACATCCACCATCATGGATCAAAAATACACCAAGTGCTCCATCCTGGTACTCGCGACAAAATCAAAGTATCCAGCATCTCGAACATGAATGATCTCACCTCCTATTATGCCACTCCCACTGGACATACATAGAATCCATCCAAAGAGAAAGCCACCCAACCTGTCGCATTAGAAGATCATAAAATCCTGTACCAACTGAAATTCCAAGCACAAAAACCTGATCCAAAGGTAATCACATGTATTCGTAGTTGTCAAAATATCCATAGCTGAAATAGCACCCACAGCAAATTGCCAAACCCATCCAACTATCCATACCTCAAAAAGTATAACAAGTGAATCTCATATCACCGACATATCCAATCTGCAACCTACAATCACAAGCCTCAAGAGCAATACCTACCACGTATATACCAAGAAGCTCCCACTGCAAAAGATAATGCCAAATCTATAACCAATCCACTCACAACATCTCAAAGAAGTGAATCCATGTAGTATCAAGGACATCCACAATATATAAACTAATATCCTACAAGAACAACTCTCATAACAAGTCTCCAATGCTCTCCCAAGTTCTCCTCAACCAACAAAGGAAAGAGAAAGAAATAACCATGTCATCTCTCACATGACATACATGAGCACAAACCAGTGATCACAATCTCTAACCAATCTCAAATCCAATGTAGGCAAAACTGAACATCCAGGAAGATAACCAAGACTAGAGAAACCATGCAAATCATAACCTGTATCATGTCCTTCTACACACACCTCTAGATGTAAACTGTGCAAGTATGATCTCCTCCATTAAACCCCAACAAGAAGCCTCAACAACACCCAAACCATACCATATAGCTAATCATGGATGTAAGCCTCTCACAAGAAGATCAAACTCATAAAACCATTCCTAATCCAAGGAATAATCATTCCTAATCCAAGGAATATGCCCAATATAAAACCATCTCCCAAACTCAACCAGCATAACAACATATGCACATGGAGATAACAAATGCTAAACCATCTCTCAAATGAACCCTCCAGAACTAACTCATGTACCATAGCTCAAGATCCATATCCATGAAAGACAAGCATAAATATAATGCAACTGAGAGAAACAATGGGCTATACCTCTCAAGTAGCAAACCGCCGAGTAGACCAAGAGTGGGGAGTGAGAATGTTCATCAAGATACCCAAGTCTCCAACCAAGACTCATCTAAGAACAATCTCCTCTTAAGTCCATATCAGGTGACTGCCCCTCAGACTTCCTGCTGAAACCATTAACCGTCCCAAAAAATACTTCTCTAATCCAAGAGAAATCAGCGTCACCACCATCTCTAAGTATCCATGAGCACCTGTAACCAATCAATCCATGCCAACTCCAAATGCAACATAGCAATATCATAAAGTATCCAGCTTATGATTAGTGTACTCAATACCAAGAAACTAAACCAAGATCAATGTCAAAGTTCCAACCATGGCCTCAGGAACATAAACATGACAACATGATCTAACCATCTCAACTAAAGAGATAACATGCTCCACATGAATATACCATAACATGCCACAACTCTAAATGCGTATCAAGAGTATAACATGACATAACAATGAAACCATCCTTATACCAAGGATAACATGCCAAATAAAAGCATAAACCACACCTTTGCCAAGAACCCTGTGAGTCCTCAAGATGCAACCATCTCCACACACCATTAAGAAAACCATCTCCACATACCATGTAGAACCATCTCCACATACCATGAAGATAACCAAGAACTCCATGAGTCCTCAAGATCTAACCATCTTCAAACACCATGAAGATAACAAGTGGACCATGCAAATGTCAAAGACACTTCTGCAGCAACAGGATCTAAGACAAACCTCCAACATCTGCAAACCCTCAATAAATATATCAATGCCAACAACTCCCACTCAACCGTGGTACCAAGTCACCTATGGCATCATAAAATCCATCCTCTAACCATGAGAATCAAGCTATCAAAGAACTCAAAGTGCACATCATGAGCTCCTTAAAAAAAACCAAATAACCATGATCCTCAACCAAGAAGATATACCACCATAACCAAATCAGAAATTCAAGCTAGTGAACATCAAGGATGTACCTATATAACCAATCATGTCATGCCAAAATCTATGACACCATGATCACATCCATGAACTGAGCATCTGGCTCTCAATATGTCCAACCTGTCAGCATAGTCAACCAGAATCCTCCACCATGACTGTACCTGGTAACAACATCTCATCCCTTCTACATGAAGAAAATAGTAAATCATGTGACTTAGGGCATAGACAACCCAAATCCAAGCCACCAATCTGAATATGCATCAATAATGAAATATCAATGGGCAAAGACAACCCATAACCAAGCCATAAATGCAACCTGTAAGTATAGACCGCTTACAACACTGCACAACTTGTAGACCCAACAAGTCATCATGCAT
Source organism: Cupressus sempervirens (assembly GCA_028749045.1). Taxonomy (NCBI): domain Eukaryota; kingdom Viridiplantae; phylum Streptophyta; class Pinopsida; order Cupressales; family Cupressaceae; genus Cupressus; species Cupressus sempervirens. The sequence continues at coordinate 505,653,454 of CM053788.1, forward strand.
ATCCAAAACAAACACTAATAATCACATCATCATGAGACCAATCTGAAATATGAACTGAGTATACAATGACATCAAATCTTAAATCTCTAATGCCATAAACTCACAATGTTACCATAGTCAAACTATACCTATAAATTGTTCAGATCAATATTTCAACAAATAAATTATGCCAAACCTACACCAAATCTAAACCAATGTGTAGAGCTCTCTAAGAGCTTTCCGTTGACTACTGAAAGTCAAAAATCTGACTCCGTATGCCCAAGTTATGCCCTAATTCGTGCTCCAAATAAATAACATCTAACTTTAGGGCTCTTAAAACCTTACAAAATCTCAAAATCATAGAACCAAACCTACACCATCTTATAGTGCTCTGAATTAGCTTTCCAACGCCTATAAGAACTCTGAAATTTGATATTCTGAGAGAAAGTTATGGCTGTTTTACTAAGACAGTCTTTTTACCATTTTCAGTACGACTTTTCATTTTTTATTTTTGTTCAGTGACGAAAATTTTGATGAGATTAAATTTGACGGCCATCATGGGCTGAAACCAAAAAAACTCTTTCATTTCCTTTGAACATGGCCAAACTAGGGCATATTATATATCAAAATTTATGGAAACGTTGACCCGGATCCAATGGTGAGGTCTGTTTTTACCCAGGAGGTCATTTCTACATGCTACCCCCAAATCACTCATTTAAATGAAACATCTGAAAATCTCTTTTGTCCAACAATTTCACATGCCCAAATATTTTAACATCCCATCATAACAACAAATCCAAATCTCTAAGATCTGCAATAAATCATTCATATATCTTGCCCTTTCTTTTATCCTCTCATGCATTCCCATGGATTCAATCTAGGGTTACAAACAATAAAATCATAGCTCTGATACCACTTGTAAGGAAACTTGGCAATAAAGAATATAACCGTTTCCACATAACCCATAATAGATCTGAAATAAATACAGAATTAAAATCCACATGCAAGAGAATAGACAACATACCCATAAAATGTGACACAAGATATACCCTGGGAAACCCTCATTGAGGGAAAAACCCAGCCTCCAAAAGCATCCATCATCATGTATTATTCAGCAAAAATACCATTGCCATACAACCATGGAAGCCTTCATGGCCATAGCCACAACCGAGCAAACTATGTGAACAGGCATGAATCCACACATCCCATGCCATGCTTTCAACCTTCACAAATGCTCCCTTGGCTAACCTGTCAAGCCTTGTCCTGCTTGACTCTTGCCTTTCTCTTCTCCTTGTAACTCTCTTTCTCTATCTTTTTATAACAACTACCCTTGTGGCTACTTATATAGTAGCAAGTCCCACAAAACCACTAAGTGGTATGTGCTAAAACCATGTGCTACCTAACCCACTGACCCCACATTTAATATTGGGCATTTAATTCTTTTCCCCAATATTAAATAATTACATGAAATATTTTCACAATGTTACAATACAACTCATCAAGAATATTCTATGGGAATCTTTACATGTTGCACATCCATCTAGATACAACATTACATAATAAAATAAAATAATAAAATAACAATATTATGCAATGTGTGCAACACCCATTCTCTCAACAGAAACAACCTAGCTACTAACCACATAGTCCAAAAAGGCACCCATTCCTAATAACATCTTAAATAGAGCTGATTACCAGCAAAACCATAACTACCATAGAAGTATATAAAGTCTTTGGATCCTTAGATCCCCATAACTAAATAGAACTAAAAAAGACTTAGATTTCTTTTTTCCCTTTTCCCCTTGCATTAAGTAGAATCTGGGCCCAGTCATTGGCAAGAAACTTGAAGAGTAATTTGTTGTCCTCCATGTCCAAGTCAGCTTCCTCCTTCTCCTGTGCTAGCAATTGGAGAGTAGTAGCAGTAGCATGAGTAACTTTAAGTCCAAACTTGGAGAAGGTGAAAAATCCCTCCTCCAAAGCTTTGACCCTTTCCTCCAGGTTCATGTAATGCTCCTCCACTGCCTTAGTCTCCTCTTTATGCTTCTTGACCTTCTTTGCAGCAACCTCCTTCATTTTCTGTCCCTATGGTTTGTCCTATAACACTCGTGGGTTAGAGGAAATCTTCAAATTTTTCTTAACAGGGGAAGAAATGGTAATTGGGAAATTATCCTTTTTTCTCATCTCATTACAAAAAGTAATAGGTTTAAGTGAGAAGCTGGTTGAAACATGGGTTGTGTCAATATTCCTTTCTTTGTCATCCAACAGTTGAGTTTGAGTATCATCCATCAAACTGTTCCCAAAATTGAAACTTTTTTCCCCCTCCTCATTACCTTCGTCCTTTTTGGAATTGGAAATATTTTCCTCCTCCCTTCTGTCACTATTATTGTCTGAGCTATCTTCTTCAACTTCCTCAACAGGGTATCTGATGGACTTTTTCTTACACCTAGCATTGGACTTAGCTAACCTACCAGACCTTCTTCTTGCTTTTCCCCCAATATCCTCACCTGAATCCTCTCCAACAACCTCAACCACCTTTTCAACTTTAATTTTCTTGTTTCCCTTTTGTTCTAGGGCTATATCAAGTTTTTTCTTTTTCTTAATATCGTTGCTAGGAGATGGCCTAAGAGTATAGATTTTTGTCCCTGTATTGGAGCTTGAGGGGGAATTCAGAGTATGGCGAGGGTTTTCCACTACAACTTCTCTAGGGGGACACAAAGCTAAGTGGAAATGATGCAGATGGAAAATTAACCCCTGGTGAATAATGGTGAAGTTTAAGCCTTTACTCTTTTTTTCCCTAATATCATTAATCATATCCTCAAGTGAATACAGAAGGAAAAACGGAATGGAAATGAAATCCCTATTTCTAAAGTGATTCAACAAAGGAAAATGATAATAGTAGCACACACCAAACCTGTCTTCCAGTGTGAGATACTTCATCAGGACCAGACACACATCATCGCAGGGCTCAGGTAACTTATCCCTTTTAAACCCTCCTCTATGGCGAATTGGCTCCTCATTCTCCGCAAAGAAGTTACTCATGCTAGCCTCGTCCGATACTTTAGTAACTTTCTTCCATTTTTTTCCCTTCATAGTGAGTCCTGTTGCCATGGCAATTACTTCCTCTATGACTTGAAAGGTAATGTCATTGATTGTAACCTTCCTATCATTCCAACTATTCATAAATTATAACACACAATTTTCATCATACCTAGCCATGGACATCATATAGGGCAGAAAACCCCCTTCTTTCAGAAGATACTAGGTCGCCATCCTGTCCTTGAAGTTCTCTAATCTCGTTGGTTCCAACTGATTCAGATCACCTCCCATTTCAATTCCTCCACTATCTGGTCTCTCTTCCTCGGAATTATGCATAAAAAATTTATCACTTTCAAATTCTCTATGGCTCCTTTCTTGCTTAATTCCTTTGAGGAAATAGGGATCAAAATTACAAACCCAAGTATGATGTGCTGCAAAATCCCATAACATCTTATTATGAGATTCGTGGGTATTAAAAAACCTAATTTTCTCTCCTCGTCAATTTCTAACATCCCAATCCATAATATCTATTGTACTTCCTTTTGGATAGTAATTCGAAGCTTGCAACAAGTTTCCATAATTACGAAAAGAAAATTTCCGTAATTCATAATTACTCCACTTGTCATTTGTATGGCCATGTCTGTCTCTTATTTCCAAGATGCTAAAGTTTAATTTAGCGACAAAGTTCTCCATCTTGCCAAATTTGGCCTTACTTTTAAATTTACTAATCCCCATTTTGAATTTTGCTGCCTTTCTCCTTGGATATCAACATCCTTAAATTTTTGTTAATATCAACTAAATTTTCCTAGCATGTGATTGCCCTAATGTTAAACCCCATGGCAGCCGCAGCGTCTGCCACTTGATTACCCTCCCGGTAGATATGCTGCAGGTGGACCATTCTCATTTCCTCCATTATATTTTTAATATCCAAGATGATATTTCTAAACTTCCATCCCAATTTTTCCTCCCCTTTAACCAAATCAATCACTAATTTGGAGTCCCCTTCTATAGTTAACTCTAAAATGTTTCTTTCTCCAGAAAGTTGAAGACCCCATAATAACGCCGTAGTTTCTGCCACATTATTGCTACCAATCCCCACCTGACCAACATAAACCAATAGCACATCACCATTCCTATCTCTCAGCACACCTCCAACCACTCCCTATCCTCCTTTCACAGCTCTGTCAAAATTCAGTTTATATTGTGTGATGGTGGGTGGTCTCCATATTGTCTGTTGTCTCCTCCTCCTAGCGAAGTTATCAAAAAGGAAGAAATCCTCTTGACGACCCCAATTCTCAGCCACAATGCCTTCAAGTCTTATGGTTTCCTCCTTTGGCATTTTGTATTTAGCTACCCTTAGATTTTCCTTCAACGGTTTGTTCATCACTCCAAAAACCACTTCAACCGTCCTATTTTCCTCCCTGAATATCCTATTATTCCTTTCTTTCCATATGTGCTAGCATACATATGGTGGGATAATCTTCCATAAAAGGATTAGTCTTGGATGATGGAATGGGCAATCCCAGTTGTCCACAAACTATCTCAAATTATCTTTCATGACCCAAGCCACCCCCAATCTTTCCCAAACCTTAGTCTAGATGTCAACTGCAAACTGACATTCAATGAAAAGGTGGTAAATAATTTCTTCCTTTTGTTCACGAAGGTAGCAACAGTTTGTTATGTAGAATTCCCTTTTTTTCAAATTATCAATTGTTAAAAACTTTCCATGTTGAACCCTCCACCAAAAGAAATTAATCTTAGGTATAAGGTTACTGATCCATATCTTACACCACGTAGTTCGGCATAATTCTTTATTGAACATTACGGTATAAGCAGATTTGATAGTGAAGTTCCCATTCAGAGTTAAATCCCAAGCCATGTTATCCTCTTGTGGCAATAATAGGAGTCTCTATTCTTTTATTAGTTCTTCCAGTTCCTTTATGAGAATAACTATCTCCCATGGATAGTCCTCCTTATACAGCTTCTTCCATCTCCTCCCCTGATCAATGTAGTCTCCAACTTTAACCCCTATGTCCTCCTTAAGGAGTTCCATTAAACCACTATATTTACTTAAGGCCAGCGGTTTCCCATTCGTCCACCTGTCTTCCCAAAACCTTATATTGAAGCCATTGCCCACAATCCACCTCAATCCTTCTGTTAGCAGCCCTCTCTTTCTAACAATGTTCTGCCAGATCTTTGAACCTCTCGGGAGGTCATTATTATATAGGTTCCACCAAAAGGAGGTATTAGAAAAATATTTTTCTTTCATAAGATTTCCCCATCTCGTGTTTCCTTCTGCCAGTCTCCATCTAATTTTTGTGAGAAGATTTTTATTAAGGTCTTTCATTCTTCTAATCCCAAGCCCTCCCTTAGCTTCTGGTTTACACACCTCCTCCCAATTGACCAGATTCAATTTATTTTTCTCTTTAGTCCTTGACCATGGGAAATTCCTTCAAATTCTCTCAATTTTCTTAGCCATATTTAGATTAATCTTAAATATGGATAAGAAATAAATAGGGATTCCTTGAAGAGCAGCAGCAATCAGTTGTAGTTTTTCAGCATTGCTTAATATCTTCCCTTTCCACCCTGCAAGCTTCTTTTGAATTCTCTCCACTATTGTATTCCAAAATTCATTAGAAACCTCCTTGGTAGTGAGGGGGAGGCCTAAATAAGTATTTGGGAGGCAAGCAGATTGGCACTCCAAGATTTTCCTAATCCTTCCTTGAAGTGAAGAATCAGTGTTAAAGAAATAAATCTTTCTTTTATGGTAGTTCACCCATTGCCCTAAAATTTCTTCATAATTATGTAAAATCATTTTCTAGGCTTTAGCCTCCATGATTGAAGATTCCCCAAATAGGAAGGTATCATCCACAAATTGCTATATGACCTCATCTTCAACATTAGTGGCTGGTTTAACACCTTTAATGTAGCCCGAATCCACTAATTTACAAAATGATCTTCCCAAGACTTCAACTACCATGATAAATAGGTAAGGTGAGAGTAGGTCACCCTGCCTTAAGCCTTTTCCTTCCATTATGTTACCCCATGGGGACCAATTTAGTAGGACAGAGTACTACACTGAGCTCACCATCAACATGATCAAGTTTATAATCTTATTGTTAAATCCAACTCTTTCTAGTACATCCTAAAGGAACTCCCAATTGACCTTATCATAAGCTTTGGAAATGTCCAACTTGAATGCCATTCTTGGTTGCCTGCTCTTTTCCATTGAATGGATAACCTCATGGGATGTAATAGCTACATCAAGGATCTGCCTTCTTGGCACAAACCCCTTCTGAGGACTTCCTATATTTTTTTTCTAAGAAAGGCTTTAATCTGTTCACTAAAACCTTGGCAAAGACCTTGTAGATAGTATTACATAGACTTATAGGTCTAAAATCATTCAAATTCAAAGGATTACAATTTTTTGTAACTAGGGCAATAAAAGTCTTATTTATGCTTTGTAGACTATTATAGTTGTTAATCTTATATTTACCCCTTTATTTTTTACTATTAACTTGTTATAGAACATTATCTTTATATTCTTTGACCTCCTAACTGTTGCACAAGGTAGGGACTCAAACTCTCCCAGAGCTCTTGTTTTTATTATATTTACCTAGGTTGGGGATTAAATTGATTCAATATCAAGGTTAGAGTTAAATTTCCTTTAATTTTTCATTAGGTTTAAGGTTGCAATTCAATTTTGTTATGTGTGAGGATTTAGTTTAGCTTAAAATATACGTGGACCTATGTACGCAAACTTAATATACACTACACATATGTATGTCTCTAACCCTCACACCCTTTTCCCACTCTTTCTCTCACATATTCCTCCACCCACAACTCCCCCCCCCCACCCTCTCTCTCTCTCTCTCTCACACACACACACACACCACTCTTTACCCTTAACTAACCTCTTACACTCTCTACCCTCCTGCCACCTCCCCCCCCCCCCCACCAAACCTTCCCTCCCTCCCTCCCTCCCTCTCTATATATTTATCACTCTCCCATATCCTTTAGGGTTGAGTTCAACCTGGTATGTAGAATTCAATTAAAGTTAGGATTGGGGTTGACTAAGGTGCACTATTAGGAATTATAGTTTATCAAGTTTGTCATAAATGGTAAATTGGTTTAATGTAGAATTACTTTCAATGTTGTGTTTCTGTTTGGTTTAGGGTGTATTTTAGTGGCTAATATTCACTAATTGGCCAATTTCAGGAAGTTTTGGCTAATAATTTAATTCTTAAAAATATTTAAAATTGCCACATTTTTATTAGATTTTGTTATAAAAATATTTAAATAGTTAAATATTTTCCAATTAATAATAGAAATTATTTTTATTTTTCAAAATAATGTAAGATTTGCCAATATTTTTATATCTTTTTTTTAGGGGTGTTGCTTAAAGTTTACCTTGGTTTGGTTTACTATTTTTATTAAGCTTAGGATTACGGATTAATTGATTTAGTGTTAAGATTAGATTTAAATTTTGTCTAATTTTTAATTAGGTTTAAGGTTATATTTCAAAATGGTTAAGGGATAAGATTCAATTTAGATGTGTGTGTGTGTGTGTGTGTGTGTGTGTCTTTGTTTGTATAAAATAGTATCTATGTAAATTTATGTATATGTACATCTCTCTCTCTCTCTCTCTCTCTCTCTCTCTCTCTCTCTCTCTCTCTCTCTCTCTCTCTCTCTCTCAGACACACACACACACACACACACACACATTTAGGATCTACATTCTATATTCAGGATTAGGGTTAGGATTACGTTTTATCATTTGGGGCATGGAATTAATTATTATGGTTTACCTTGTAGGATTATGGTTTAGCTTAAGAATTAGGATTTTAGGTTTAGCGTAAATGGTGTGAAAGTTTAGAATTTGGGCTTAGGAAGATGATTTAACATTTAGGATTTAGGATCATAGTTAGGTTTAGTGTTAGGATATGGATATGTATCATTTCTTGGGTTAGGATTGGTATTAGTGTAAACTTTTATATTAATGGTTAGAATTTACGACCTCGTCTATCATGTACACCAAGGTTTTAATTTTTAGGATTATGGTATTCCATTTAGGATTATGGTTTATCTTAAGATTTAGCATTTGGAATGGGGGTTTATCATTTGTGGTGAGGATGAGGGTCTCACATTTGAGATTTAGGCTCATAGTTTGGTTATGTGTTAGTGTAAAGGTATGAATCATGTTTAGGGTTATAAATTATACTAGGGTTGTGCTTTATGTTTAGAGTTAAAATTATAATTTTTCATTTAGGATTAGTGTTCCACAATTTGTGCTAGGATTAGGTTTTCATATCTATAATTAGGGTTGTCTTTATTCAACTTGAACTCTAATTCTATCCATAACCCTAATTGATCCCCAACCTTCAGAAAATACATTAGATTTTCTTTTAAAGAAAGATTCAATGTCTATCAAATCTAAAATTCTAAATTGAATAAACATATTTTCTAAGTAGATAAAATTTAAAGAATAAATTTATGCATGTCTCAAATTAATCTGAATTAGATTAAATTATGATCAAAGAATATGATGAATTTTTTTATTGATTTATTCATTTAGTAAAGTGATCAATATATACAAAGGATTAATAGTTACAATAATCAATTACAATGTAACTATATAGTAACTATATTATAGTTTTAATTAATGTTTTAAAGCCATCATTTTCCCCCTTAATAAATTGATCCTAAAAAATTAAAAATACCATAGGGACCCTCCATTTTTTGAGAAATGAAGATCACTTGCAGATGTAATTCATTGCCTATAAGATATATATTTTCCAATGGCAGCAATATCACTCTCATTTATATTAAGGAAGAGACATGGGGAGACATGTCTATCCATTTTGTCTAATTAATATAATAACAAATGTGTGTGTGTGTGTGTGTGTGTGTGTGTGTGTGTGTGTGTGTGTGTGTGTGTGTGTGTGTGCGTGCGCGCGCGCGCACACACTTTTTGTCTTGTAGTTTATCCAACTAAAGCTACCAAACATTAACACTCCCTCTTAGCTAGGGAGGATAAACACATTACCATATATTACCTCAATGTAATATAAAGATATTGGTAGTAATGGACTCCAAAATGTCAATGTGTTTGACATTCACCATGTATTATTTGAGCAATGGCCTCTTGAATGTTGAGTTGCAAGATATTCACCAAAACTATGAGTAATGGCCTCTTGAATGTCAACTCATTTGATATTCACCAAGTACTCTCTTTAATGGCCTCATAAACATTAATTTATATAACATTCACCATGTACTCAAAATTTTCATAAAGGACATGCATGTGCATTCTCATAATGCTTACCATATGAACATCCACCATGAAAAGTACAAGCTATCATGATCTTCATAGACATCATAAGATATCTATCATAATAGAAAACTAGGTTATTGTAACATCATCACCTTTCAATAACTTCTATAATAAAAAATGACATCATATGGAAATTGTCACTTTCATGTGATGTACATAGGGGATAGGCCCATTAGAATGACATGTTCATGATGCATGAGTCACGGTCCTCTTGATTGTGACAATTTATTAATCACTAGAGAATCCATCTCATCATGGTTTACTTTCTTTGAATCAATATGATCAAGATCACTAAAGGTTGACTAAATCATATCCTTTATCTCACTTCGTCTCTTTCAATGTTTTCCATATTGAAATATTGGTCTGCCTCTGAATCTCAATCCTCCTTTGAACAACAATTTTTAGAGTTCCTCATTCAATGTTACTTTCATTTCTATAATAGTTCACTTTAATTCTACTGACTTCTTCCAAATGCATACTTTATATTTTCTCATCCAATACCCATAAATATTTTAATGGGATTTATCTTAACCATCCATCATTAAGGAAAGTGATATTTAATTATATTTTTATTGAAAGTCATCACCTGTATGAGAGAGAATTGCTTTGATTGACTGAAAACATTTATTTGTTGATCTTACCTCATTCATGTCATAAGGGATGGGTCATAAGGAAGGGTTTGATTGAAAAATATTCATCTCCTCTAATTTGCATGGATTGGAATCAGTTGGTTTTTATCATGTTTCCATATATTTTTCATTAAGGAAATTTGGTGGTTTTATTTATTACTTTTGTGATGGAAGTATCACTTTGTTTTACTTGTCTTGTTAAAATACCCAACTAGACTTCACACCTATCGTTTGTCCTTGTTTGCTGAATTTTCCTACTAATCATCAACTCTATAATGTAATTTAGTTGGCATAGAAATTCATGTGATCGGATTCAAAATGCACCCTATTCCTTATAATACTTGTTAAAATTTTAATTTCTGCTTTCCCTCTATGTCACTATTTGGCTTGTCTCTAAATTGAGCATTTTGTGATGCCTTGTCTTTAGGAGAAGGAAATATAATAGGGTCAACAATGGATTATTTACAAGGATGTATACAAATCTGTCAAAGCCTTAAAAATGTTTTTTCTTTCAGTCTTCCAAAATTTTGAATGTTCAATCTCTTCTTACATCTACAACTAGCTTAACCAACTCTGATACCATGTTGAGAAATGAGGATCGCTTGTGGACGTAATTGCATTACCTATAAGGTATATGTTTTTTGATGGCAGAAATATCACTCTCATTTATATTAAGGTAGAGATAGGGGGAGACATGTCTCCTCATGAGACACATCTATCCATTTTGTCTAATTAGCATAATAAAAAATGATAATTTAATATTATATATACATATATATATATATATATATATATATATATATATATATATATATATATATATATATATATGCACTTTTAGTCTATATATATATGCACTTTTAGTCTCATAGTTTATCCAACTAAAGCTACCAAACATTAACACCCTTAATGTTTTCATAAAAAAACAAGCTAATTACATAATTTGAATACATATTTTGTGAAAATGAATTAATGGAGTAGTAGACCCTAAACCATGTATGGCTCCATCAAGATATCTTGTGACCCTCAGAAAGGAGTAGCTTTAAGCTATGTCCTAACATCACATTTCTAAACATATAGTCTTAAATTATTTAACAATGATCCATAAGAGATGTGACTAATCTCTATCATTGTCTAGTGACCGTGAATGAGAGTAATTCTTGATCATGTACTCTAAAGCTCACTCAACAACAATCTATATTGAGTGCAATATCAAGTACCAAACTTGTTTCCAAAATTATGTTACACAAAGTATGAATTCTTCATATTTGTCAGTATTAGAAAGTAGAAAAAAATAGAAAACCAAAAAAATCCATAAATGTTTCTCATGTAGAGCACCATCTCAAAGTGAAGCTAACTTGAGATGATGGAATACCCTCCATCCCTCGATGCCACCAACCTCCAGAATTAAAGGTTATTGTAGTTTACCTATTTGATATTTTAGATGAATCTTTAGAGGCTTCTTTATTGAAGTATTTGTAAGAAAAATATTTTGAGCTCTTAAAGTTACCATTAGTAGATGCATTATGAAGACCGTGGAACCATTTGTGAAACTCCATATGTGAAAAATGAACAATTGGTTCACTTTTGATAATATCATATGGTCCAATAAAATTATTCTTTTTTAGATGGAAAGTCAAAATCAAATATTCATGTTGCTTTCCTCTAGCAACTTCATCTATGATAAGAAGCAAGGTGTAAGAACCTAGGTATGACCCTTAAACTAGATATTTTCAAAGCCTATGATAAAGTTAGAAGAAAATTACTCCTTTCTATTCTTATCAAACTTGGTTTTAATGAGAATGTTAATAGAATTATAAAAAATGGTGTTACCTCTATTACTTTTTGCGTGCTTATTAATGGAGCCCCTGGAAAATTCTTCTTTTCCTCCCAAGGTCTTTGTCATCATGACCCTATTTCTCCTTGCCTTTTTGTTATTATGGAAAAGGTTTTAATCAAAAATTTAGTATCTTTAACTAACTTTAGCAGAGTTAAGGGTTTTAAACCTTACTCCCAATGCCCCCTCACAACTTATTGAATAGTTTGTGGATGATACTTTCTTATTTGATATCTCCTCCATCCATGAAGCTAGAGAATGGAAAAACACTCTGAACTAGTATGCATTGGCCTCTTGTCAATGCATAAATTACTAGAAAAATAAAGTATATTTCTTTAACTCTATTGCAAGCTTGAGGGAAAAGGTGAACAACATTCTCATCTAGACACTTGTCTATCTCTCTTTCTTATTATAAAGGAAGTCCCTAGTCAATATTGGAATGGCCTTGTTGAATGCTTTCAAAGAAAGTTGGTAGGCTAGAAAGGTGAAATCTTCAGCAATGTGGAGAAACTCCATCTTGTTCCCACCTCCTTGCAGAGCATCCTAGTGTATTTCCTCTCCATTATCAAAATTTTGGGCAGATTTAGAGACATTCTTAAGAAAAATCCAAAGTAATTTTTTATGGTCTGATGTCTGAAAATGTCAATGCCTTTGGAGTCATGCATTAAGTGTGAATCTTGTAATCAATTTCACAGGTCCCTATTGACCAAAAATTATTGAATCTAGATTACTTTGAATGTCGATGAAATAGTTCTACCCCTATGAATTGATGATATCATCATGAGTACTATGTTCTCTATTAATTCTCCAATGATTTGATAGGGTATTTGACAGAGCTACAAAGGGCTTTCTTTAGGGGTCTCTATTTAGGAGCACTCTCAGTTTCAAAACATGTGGCATGTCTTGCATGATGATAGTATGGTTGTTGATCAAGAGCATAAACATGGAGTAATGACTTTGACATGGGAGGTAACCACAGGTGCGAACATGGCCATAGGAAAATGATGGGAATTGCCTCACTATGATGGCCGAATTTGTCAATGGGAAATATAAGATATTGGTCGGCCTCCTACTAATTTGGGGTTAGATAGTAGGTCAAGGTGGGAGAAATTTTCTCTCATTCATTCTTCTTCTAACTGGGAGTGTATGCCAATTGATCTGTAGGCTGCATACGAGGAGGAATGCACAGATATGGAGGAGTATACTTGGAAATGCAAACTTTTTATATTTTGAAATTTGATTAAACAATGTTAAAATCTAATGACTTGGTATTTTAATTTCTCAAATTTTGTAAATATAGGAGGAAGAATAATCTCTGTTTGTATGTTTGAGTAATTAATCATATATATAAATAGTTGTAAATGTTAGAAAAGCTTTAGAATAATTGAGGGGGGTAGGTAGTGAATAAGTTATTCAAGGTCCAAATGTCCAATTAATTTTTTTTATCAAGTAAAGTGAGCCCATTAAACTATTCATGCATCCAAGCTTAAACTTTACTACTTAGCAAGTTACTGTAAATCAACATGCTAGCATAACACATGAAAGATCAACACATAACATAGTTATTTACATGGAAACCCAATTTAGGGAAAACCACCAATAACATGCAACTCAATTCTCACTCTCCTAAAGTGATTCCCTATGAAAGGCGTGTCTTATTAAAGGCTACAACACACTATTAAATGTGACCTAGTCAGAGGATTTAACCACTCTATTAGAAGTGGGCTTGGTTAGAGGACTTTAGAAAATTCATTTGGAATTCCACCTTGTTAAAGGATTTACAAATGGCTGTTAAACCAACCTAAGTCCATAGGATTTTACCCTAGCTGACACAATTGTTAGATAGTAACAACAAGGGGTTTTGACCTGATACAACAAACAACTTAACTTACAGATTTTAGATCTCTGTTCACCTCACAACATTGCCTAGCTTTCAGTCTATGTAGCTTTGTTAGCTTGTTATCCTTTGAAACTTTGTCTCCTTGAGTCTCCATGCTTGATGTACTAGTGTAGTCTATATATGGCTACTTATTGAAGCAGAGTCTCTGTACTCTGTCCATCCTTCTCAATAACTTCTCCTTGATATCCTTCAATAACTTCACTATTTAGCACCCCAAAAACTCAAACTTGTTAGCCTATGACTCCTTAAATAGAAGCTTGGAAATACTTTCCCCACTCAATTCTTTCCTTCTTTAATTTTAGTTTGAATGGATTAGGTAGGATTCAATGAATCTAACCCATATATTGTTTCTTCTAGAAAAATCATGAAGAATCCTCTTGAATTCACTCAAAAATGATTTACCTAAAATTTTGTGCCACCAGCTCATCATCCTTATCCTCCATCTATTTTAAAAAATTCAAGGTAACAAACCTGTCAACTAAGATCTGGTGAATCTTTGGCTTTTCTCATAATGCAACAACTCAACACTATTGAAATCCTAGTGCTTGGCACATACTATATTACTTGGCACCAACTATGTTTTACTAATGCTTGGCATCTACTGTGGATTCACTCAGTATTCACTAAGTCTTCTGATGCTCGGCACTTGAACTTCTCTTTACTCCTTCTGCATCACTTGATATACACTAGATTTTGCATTTGCTTAGCACTAATTGAAAATCTTCTCAACATGAACTAGCTTACTTGGCATTCACTAATAAACTTAGTTAAGCTTTCTAGAAAACCTTGTTATAACTTATTCTTCCATTATTTCTATGTGTGGCCAACCTTTGTACCTTCAAGTATATTATCAATACATCATTTTACCATTGTCTTAATTGGTCCTTGCACTTCATTACAAAACCATAACTCAACCTTTCCCTTAGGTACTTTTGTTACATCTTGTTGATTAAATTCTCTTCATTAATCAACTAAGTGATAGTACTTGGATCTTACAAGCTATTTTCATTCTAGCAAGTGATAGGTTTGACATCAGTGACAAAATAATTATTGAAAAAATTCTTCATCAAAAATCTCCATTTTTTTAAATAATCTTCTTTGTTCTTTAACAATGATATTTTCAATCAAATTTTCAACAATCTTCCTCTTTGGCATTAATGGCAAACCAAAATGATCAACCAAGTTATCAAAATGCTAACTAGGTGAAAACAGTAAAGCAAATGCCAAAAAGAAATTATTTTACTATTTCTATTTTCATCAACTTTCACATCTCCCTCTCTAATCTACTATCCTAATTTATTTTCCTCTACTTCTTCCTCTTAGTTGTTGTTTCCTTTCTTGTTCCTTTCTACAAATATTCTTTTGCATTTGCTTGTCTGATTAGTTCTTCTTTTCTTAACTACTATTTCTCCCTCTTACATTTTTGTTTATTTTTATCTTCCTCTATATGAATTGATCAATTTCTACTATTTCTCAGTTTCTACTACTTCTCAATTTGTCCATTTGATTATGTAGAATTGATTAGTTTTTGTTATTTCTCCCTCTTTGACAACAATGCCAAAGACATATTATCTCAACATCTTAACATGCATGTGTAGCATTTGCAGGTAGTCCAATTTGTCCCTCTATCACCTTACTTGTGACTCATTTGGAACTTCAACACTTTAATTACTTTAGGAAAAATCCTAAAGTAAGTATCCTCTGCATCAATTTGTAATATGTTATCATTTAGCTTAAGTGATGCGAGGTAGTCTTGCTATTGCTCAAATAGCCTTGGATAGGGGTATTACCCCTAACTTATTTCTAAGATACTCAAATGCATCTTTAGGTTGTGCTTTTGTGGAGATGTCAGAAATCTATTCCTTTGAGCTGACATATTTCATCCTCACTTTCTTGTCTTCCACCAATTCTCTTACATAGTGATACTTAATTGCAATATGCTTTGTTTTGGCATGTATTACAACATTCTTTAATATGTTTATGGCACTTTTTTTATCACAATAGAGTATCATAGGTTTAGTTACCTCTTCCTTCATACCTTGTAGTAGATGTTTGATCCATAGAATATCAGTGCAGTTGATAGTAGTAGCCACATATTTAGCTTTTACTATTGACTGTGAGGTATAACTGTACTTTCTACTGGTCCAAGAGAGTAGCCTTTTTCCTAAGAAAATTGTTCCTCCACTGGTGTTGTTTCTGTCATTAGTATTTTCTCCCCAATCTGCATCAATGTAGGCTTTCAACTCATTTTTTTTACTCTTCTTGTAATATAATCCAAAGTCATCAGTTTCTTTTAGGTACCTCAATATTCTTGTTACTACCATCAGATGATTTTATCTTGGGTTAGTAGAAAATTTTCCCACTATTCCAATAGCTAATGCAATGTCTAGTCTACTATGCACAACATATTATAACTTTCCAATCATTGATCTATACATTGTCTGATTTACTTCAGTTGACTCATCATTCTTAGATAACTTGTGTCCTATTACCATTGGTGTACTGACTAATTTTGAGTCTTCTAATCCAAAAGTCTTGAGTATCTCTTTGATATATTTTGATTGGGTCACAAATATGCCATGCTTTAGTTGATGTACTTGCAATCAAACAAAGAATTTGATTTCTCCAAACATTAACATCTCAAACTCATGTTTCATTTGATCAGAAAATCTTTGCATAAGACATCTTTTCTTGTAAATATTAAATCATTAACAAAGATTTCATATATCAGAATATCTTTACCTTTTTTTGCCTTGATGTATAGGTTGTTGTTGTCATCTGTTCTCTCAAATCCAATCTTCACAAGATATTTATGCAGTCTCTCATACCATGCTCTAGGTGCTTGCTTCAAACCATAGAGTGCTTTATATAGTTTGAAAACCATATCCTTGTTGTTGTCATCAAAAAATCCCTTTGATTTTTCTATGTAGACTTACTTCTTTAGTATACCATTTAGAAAAGTAGACTTTACATCCATTTGATAGACCTTAAAACCTTTATAAGAAACATATGCAAGTAGTGTTCTCACTCCTTCCATTCTCGCAATAGAGGAAAATGTTTGCCCATATTCTAGTCCTTCTTATGCATAGCCTTTGTAGACTAGTCTAGCATTATTTCTTGTGATCTCACCATTCTTATCAAGCTTTTTCTTAAATATCCATTTGGTACCAATCACATTTTTATTAGTTGGTCTTGGGACTAAGGTCTAGGTTTTGTTATTCTCAATCTAATCTATCTCCTCTTCCATCACTTTATGCCAATTATCATCTTGCAATTAATCTTTCACTATTTTGGGCTCAATCTTGCTCAATGGAGATGATTCATTCCTAAGTCTATTTCTTTTCATTGGTCTAGCTTCCTTTTCACCAATGATTTATTTTGCAAGGTGATGTCTTGTCAAATACTTGGATAGTCTTGGTTCTTTACTTCTTTCCATTTCTAATCCTTCAGCTTCAGAGTCATTATGTACTTCTCTATTTGGTATTTCATCGTCTCTTTCATGTGAACTAATTTTAGAATCAAAATGTGTATTTTTTTCATTCTATAACTTGGCTTCTAAATGCAGCTTGACATTCATTGGATGTGACTCGTCTGATACTGAAATTTATTGCTGATTCAACTTGATTGACAGTTTCATCTTTAGTAGGCATTCCTTCATAAAAGTATACAAAAGATCTATAATCTTTAAGTTTCTTGGATTTAGCAACTTGGGCTTCTACATGCTCATCAAAATTAACATTTTCACTCTCCACAATCTTGTTAGTGTTAGTATTTAAACACTTGTATGCTTTGCTTCTAGTGGAGTATCCAAGGAATATGCATTTATCACTCTTTGCATCAAACTTTCCATTTCTAGTATCTTTAAGAATATTGCATTTTCAACCAAACACTTTGAAATTTTTTACATTAGGTGAGTGATCATACCATAATTTAAAAGGTGTTGCATTTGTACCTTTCTTGACTTGTGCTTGATTTAGGGTGTAGGCAACTGTACTTATAGCTTCTCTCTAATACTTCACAGCAACATTTTTCTCCATCGTCAAGGTTTTGGCAGAGTCTATCACTAATCTATTCCTTCTTTCTACAATGCTATTCTATGGGGAAGTTCTAGGTGCTGATGTTTGTCTCTTGATTCCTTTGTCATTGAAAAATTTCTCAAACTCCTTTAAATTAAACTCTCCTCCTCTACTTGATCTTAGGCACTTTAGACTCCTTCCTATTTCCTTCTCAACCCTAGTGAAATACCACTTAAAAATTTGAAATGCATCATATGTTTGCTTTAAAAACATGCCAATCATCATCCTATAGTAGTCATCCATAAAAAATATTATGTATCTATCTCTTTGGTAGCTTTGTACTTCTATTGGGCCATATAAGTTTGTATGGACTAGTTTTAATACTTCTTTGGAAGTGTAGTCTTTTCTTTTGAAACTATACTTAGTCATCTTTCCTAGCTAACATTGTTTACACATTGTATTTTCAAGCTTTTTCATCTTAGGAAAACCTCTGGCTTTCTTCTTTTTTTTTATGCTAATTAGATTATCAAAGTTAAAATGACATAACCTTTTATGCCATAGCCACAAATCATCAAGTTTTATAATAAAACAGGTTGCATCTTCCATATCTAGGTAAAACAAGTTACTCCTAATTTGTTCTCCTTTTCATATTAGATTTCGATCAGTGTCATAGATTTTGGTAGTTTTGTTTCCAAATTCTATTTTGCAACCAACATTGTCTAACTATGATACACTCAGCAAATTGTAGTTCAATCCTTCAACATAGTATGCATTATCACATGAAATTTTCTCCATTGGTTATATAGAACCTTTTCCTTTGATTTGATAAGGTGCATCATTTCCAAATCTAGCACTATTACCATCATATTAGGTAAAGATAATAAACTTACTTTTATCTCCTGTCATGTGATGTGAGCATCCACTATCTATGATCCATTTGTCATTTTTGTTTACATAGGTTACTACTATTATTGCCTCATCTTCATTTGATTCATCTTTCATGTCTATATAGACTACCTCATCATCATTTTCATCAAATCTTCTTCTTCAATGATGTAGCACTTTTTGCCTTTATTTTTGTAATCTTTCTCATCATCTTCTCTTCTGTTCTTGTTCTTGTTGCCTTCTTTGTAGTTCTTCTTTTGTGTGCATCTTTCTGCTATATGTCCTACTTCATTACAATTAAAATAAATGATAGGAAGCATACCTTTGAATTCACCTTTGCCTCTATGAAATCTTCTAGCTTGTAGTGCTTCCAATTGTTCCACATCTTCTTCATCTATACTACTGTCACTAGATGCACACTTTACCTTTTACTTCTTCTTCTTTGGTTTCACCTCCTCAATGTCTTATAATGATAGCTGGGCCTTGAAAGAAGATTCAAGATTCTCAGGTCTGTAGTTATCAAAATTGGACAAATCAAATTCAGTGAGTCTTCTGACTATTCCGTCAAAAGTTAGTTGGTTCTGTGGTACACATCTTAACTCTTGGATGGCTGACACTCTAATAGAATAAATAGGGAGTAGGATTCTTAAGTATTTTCTATTAACAATGGCATCTTCTAAATGGAAACCCAAACTTCTTATTGCACTTACAACTTCTTTCATTTTGGAGGCATATTGAGTAGCATTCTCACCTTCCTCCATTTTCATGTCATCAAACATTCCTATGAGGCTTTCTCTTATTTCTCTTTGAACATTTTGATCTACTCCATAGATATCGGTTAGGGCTTTCCAAAGAGAATGTAGAGTCGCATCTCTTGATGTCATCAAATTCAACATAGTTGAGGGTAGAGGCAATCTCTAGCATTGCTTGATTTTGCTCCTTTTTCTTCATATCTTCATATTTTAGATCTTTGTTCACCTCATAACATTGCCTAGCTTTTAGTCTATGTAGCTTTGACAACTTCTTCTCCTTTCAAGATTTGTCTCCTCGAGTCTCAATGTTTGATGTACCAGTGCAATCTCCTATATGGTCACTTATCGAAGCAGAGTCTCTATGCTCTATTCTTCCTTCTCAATACCTTCTCCTTGACATCCTTGAAAAATTTCATAGTTTGGCACCCCAAAAACTCTAACTTCTTGGCCCATTAATCCTTAAATAGAAGTATGGAAATGTTATTCGTGCTTAATTTCTCCCTTCTTTAGTTTTAGTTCAAATGGATTAGGTAGGATTCGATGAATCTAATCCATATCTTATTTCCTCTAGAAACATCATGAAGAATCCTCTTGAATTCACTCAAAAATGGTTTACCTAAAATTTTGTGCCACTAGCTCATCATCCTTATCCTCCACCTAGTTCACAAAATTCAAGGTAACAAACTTGTTGGCTTAGATTTGGTGAATCTTTGACTTTTCTCATAACGCAACAACTCAACACTATAGAAATTTTGGTGCTTGGAACATACTGTGTTACTTGACACCAACTATGTTTTACTAATGCTCAACATCTACTATGGATTCACTCAACATTCACTAAGTCTTCTAATGCTCAACACCTAAACTTTTCTTAGCTCCTTCTGTATCACTCGGAACACACTAGATTTTGCATTTGCTTTGCACTAACTAAAAATCTTCTCAACATGAACTAGCTTAATTGATACTCACTAATGAACTTAGTTAAGCTTTGCAGACAACCTTGTCATAAGTTATTCTTCCAGTGTTTCTAAGTGTGGCCAACCTTGTTGCTCTTAGATTAGTTTTGACATTTAAGTGCCAGCACACTTAACCAAATTCTCAATACAATTCCAAGTATAATATAGAAGCCGAGCTACAATGTATGTTGAGCTAGAGAATTCAATAGGTGCCAAGTGAACTTCAGGTGCTGAAAAATCTTTAGGTGCCAAGTAGAGTTCAAGTGCTAAGCAAAGTATAGGTGTTGAGTCACTATAGATGTCAAGTGAAATAGATTTGCTATAGGAGCTTAGTGATCCAGTTTTTCTATATGTGCCAAGCATCGGCAACTAGTATGTGTTGGGTATTATAGAAATCAACATATGAGTTTGTGCCTTCAAAAACTCATATTTAAACCATTTTTGGAGCTGACATAGGATGAATCTCGAAGGATCTTGAAGATAAGAATGAATCTTTCACATTACCTATGCAATCAGCATGAAACCAATAAAAAAAATGAAGAAGGCATGCAACCAATAAGAAAAGTGCAAGGAATGAGTGGGAACTGAAGATTTAATATTGATCATAGATTCATACCTAATCCTAAGCCTTCAAAATATTTAAAAGGAGAATGAAACCCCATTGATTGTGTGGATAAGAGAAGTGTATGGGTGAACTATAGAAAAATTTAGAAGGGTAAGAGACTTAGTGAAAGAATAGAGCAACATTGAAGAATCCAGTTGTTGAAGAACAAAGTATCAGAACTACAGAGAGTGACATATCAGATCAAGCAAGGATCAGATTAGTAAGAGTGAAACAAGGATCTGGAATCAGTAATTAAAGATTACAAAGCTATCAGGTCAAAGATTCTTTAATAATCTCTAGCAATTATATTAGATATGGAAATCCTATGGACCTAAGTTGTCCTACCAGCCATTTGTAAATCCTTTAATAGGGTGGCATCCCAACTGAATGTACAAAATTCCTTTAACTAGGCCTACTTTTATTAGGGTAGTGAAATCTTTTAACTAGGTCACTTTTGATAGAGTGTAAAGTCTTTAATAGGATAGGCCTTTTACAAGGAAAACCATTATAAGTGGTCAAACATTGTAACCATGAATAGTTACACATTGTTGTAGTGATATTTTGTGGGTTTCATCCCCACCCCAGTTTTACCTTCTCATTCTAGAGGGCTTCTGGATTACCAAATTTTTGTGTTGTCTATTTTCATGCATGTCTTTACTTGTATGTATATATGATAAATTAGATGCATGTGAATGGTTTTAGATAAAGGAATTTAAAAGGGTTCAAGTTAGTTACTTTTGATTCACCCCCCTCCCCCCTCCCTCTTATAAGTAAATCTTCCCACTTGTTAATTCCAAAAAACCTTTGTAACTTCAAGTATATTATCAAATACATCATTTTACCATTGGTTTAACTGATCCTTGCACTTCATTACAAAATCATAAATCAACCTTTCCCTTAGGTACTTTTGTTACATCTTGTTGATTAAATCTTCTTCATCAATCAACTAAGTGATAGTACTTGGATCTTATATGCAATTGTCATTTTAGAAAATAATAGGTCTAACATCAATGACAAAACAATTATTGAAAACTTTCTTCATCAACAATCTCCTTTTTTTGCAAACAATCTTCTTTGTTCTTCAACAATGATCTTTTAAATCAAATTTCCAACAGTAAATATCAATGATCTTTATATTTTGAGTAATGATGTTGGGTTTTCCTATTGATTCTTTCCTAGCTGAGCTCTTTTATTCAGTTTTTTTTTTAAATAACAAAATAATAAAAATATATTTGGTGGCTCGCCCACTTTTTCTTAAAAAATAAAAAAAATCTATGGTCCAAATTCAAAGAGAAATCTAGCTTAAGTTTGGTAAGATAGGAGAAAGTCTGTCATGTGAGATCTCTTGGAGGATTGAATATTAGAAGAATAAGACAATTGAATAAGGCCCTCCTAACCAAAATTGACTAGAAATTAGTGAGCTCTTAGGGTAGTTGGTGTAACATTGTGCTGGCTAAAAACCTTGGATATTCTTCCTTCCATCAATTCCTTTGGGTACATGCTCTCCCCCAAGGTTCCAAGATCTGGAACAATGTGATTAAAACCTAAAAGATCTTGAAATTGGGGTAACACTAGATCACGGGGAATGATAATTCTATTGACTTTTGGGATGATCATTGGATTCATAAAAACCCCCTCATGCATACCAAGTTCTTACCTTTGTGCAAGATATGCACTAGATTGTATGGCTCTTAGACCTAAAAGTTTATCGCCTCTAATAGAGAATGGATCAAATTCTTGAACCTAGCTCCTATGGAGTTGGCCCTTGCCTAGGAGTTGTAGGACATTCTTTAGAACTATAGGATTCCTGTCACCTTTGTGGGGGACTCCTTAGTGTGGAAAATCACACCCTTGGGTGAATTCATAGTTAAGTCTTCTTATCTCAGTTACCTTGGGGGAGAGGTGGCCTAGGCTAATTGGAAAAACGTTTGACACCCTTGGATTCTACCAAAGTTAAACTTTTTTTGATGGATGGCTTTGTATGGGTCCATCCTCACTATTGATAACCTCTAGAGAAGAGGGTGTCAACTTGCCAACTACTATATTTTATGTCTCTAAGATGTCAAGTCTATTCCACACTTGCTAATCCACTACCCTTTTGCCACAAATGTTTGGAAGGATGTCCTAGCCTTATGGGAAGTCTAGTACTGTATGGATGGTAATTTGAAGCAATTTGTTCAATAGGACATGCAATCTACTTCAAAAAATTATGGTTAATTCTCCACCCATATGTTACATAGAAAATATGGAAGGAGAGGAATAACAGGATTTTCAAGGAACAAGCCACTACCAACTTGGGGGTGGCCTAGTAGATTATCAAGCTACTAAAATGATGCAGTGGGATTTGGAAACAAAAGCCCCCCTTGAATCCCTCAAGTAGACTTGACATGAAGTGGAGATTGACTTGGGATGTTGGTCTAGTAGTGGCACAATTTGATAATTTCAAAGTCATGGCTAGAAAGAAGATGATGTTGCACCCTCCCCATAGTCTTAGATAACATTAAATTTTAATGGATTGGCCATAACAGGTAGCACAATAGTGGGAGGTGTCCTTCGCAATAGTATGGGGAATATGGTGGTCATATATACTAGAAAATTTGGATGAGGTTCAAACAATTAAGAAGAAGCCTTGGTGCTTCTATTGGGACTGAGAGTTGTGAGAGCTCGTGGATTCAAAAAAAAATCAATTGAGGGGGACTCAATGTTAATTATTAAAGCTACTAAGGAAGAGAGTTGGAGTAACTAGTCAATTAAAATTATAATTTTTGAAATCTGAAGGTTGATGGAAGAATATCACAAGATCCATGTGGCTCATATACATCGTGAAGGGAATGACATGGAAGATGTGCTGGCCAAATTTGGCCATAGTGTTACGCGTTTAGTGGAATGGGAGGATGTTAGGTTATTGCCATCATCAACTCAAGTTATGGTGGAAATAGAGTGTACTTGCAATAATACCATAAGAAACAACACAACAAGTGGCAAGCATTCATTTATCCATGTGGGTGTCAGGACATGGTATTTAAAAAAGGGATCATTTGGCAAGATTGTAAGGTGATATGCATTAATGACTTGATTGTCACGAGTATTAAGTATTGCCAAAAAAGGATGAAGAAGGTGGATTTTCTGCGATGCAAAAAATTTCCAGATAATGATAAAAAAAGACAAGTTGTTAACGTCTCGCACCAACTATAGCTAACAATAGTCATTTATGGATGGAAAAGGATTGCTAACACATGCCACTAAGGGTGGGAAATCTTCCAGACTTATGATGATTGTGAACACCTTTTCATTTTATTCTTTGAGGCTTTTTATTTTATATTTGAGAACTTCCAAACCTACAACAAGACTATGTCAAAAAACTCTAAAGATTTTGTGGTTGATTTGGGTGATGACATGGGCACTAGCTATCACATTGAACTAGTGGGTGTGGCAGATTGCGTATGTAACATCAAAGTGGCAATGGTTTATTTGTAGGAGGGTTTCCTCTTTCTATATGTGGAAGGAATGATGAACAAGGATGAGAATGTCTTTATGCAACTTTTCCATTCTTGGAAGGATGGGAAGGTGACTATCAATTGAATGGAAATTGAAATTTTAGAGGAACCCATTGTAAGCGTCAGATAGTTTACCATAGAAGGAAAGAATTTTTAAAGGTAGGATAAGGTTAATGAGGAAACTAGTCTACAAAAAAAATTCAAATTTAAGGAGGAGCCAGTGTGAATGCACAATGGGTTTTCAAGAGAAGCTCTGCCAAAACCTTGGGATGTCTACTATGCGATTATGTAGTATATCACCCTTGAGGATCACTTCCAAGTACTATATTATTACCACTTGCCTATTCTTAATCACTTCAAAGTCTTAGACCACATTTCCTTTCCATAACTTTTGTTGCATTCATTTAAAGACTGCACTTATAAGGCTAGGAGGAAACATGAGGAGGGTAAAACCTTGTACCTCATATATTAAGGGCTCACGAACAAATTATATGCCCAAAATCTCACCCAAAACCCACCACTCTTGGATAACCCTCTAGCCTCTATTACCCTCAAGTCTCTTTAGACCCTAGCACTAGCCCTAGTCATAGGAAAATCAGGAAAACCTCAAGCCTTGAGGTTAAAATTATTTTCATTGAGTCTAATTCAGACACTAGGAAAGGTAAGGAAACTGCTAGTCAATCCAACAAATGCCTCAAGATGGGAAAATTTAAGTCCCCCCCAAGCATGATTCCACCTCTAAATCTTTTGAAAGTGATATTAAACTTGCAAAAAAGAACAGACTACCCTAGGACACTAGGCTTTTCCCTAGCCCTCTTAACCCTTCTCATATCTCTGACACCCTTGAAGCTACCCTGGCTAGAAGTAGAGGGGAAGACATCACATCCATTAGAAAAGAAACTCCTAAACTTGGGGGGAAGAAAAGAAAACATAGCCATCAACAAAGCCATAGTAAGGCTAGACTAGATAGGCTTGAGTAGTTTATGAGGAACCTGGGAGACAATCAAACTAGTATTTGTCAGAGATTTGATATTTTGGTGGAATTTCCACCAAAGTCATGCATTCCACGACCATCACCCTTTACTTTTTCTAGGTGAATAAAGAGGAGGATGACCTAGGACAGGCAAGTGAGACAACCTACTCCATCAATGGGTACCTAGTGTAGGACTAGTTGAAGACTATCTTGGACAAACTAGTCAAGGTGGAGGGGGAGGATGTGAATAAGGACACACCTAAGGAAAAGAAGGAAGATAGTCATGGATAGGAGGGCAGATAGCCCTAGGTCTGGTTTTAATTACTATTTTTATGCTACTCATGAATATGAACTTGGTACCCTATGGGATTTTACTTTTTATGCTTTTATCATTTATTGGGACTTATAGAAGCAATATTTTTAAGTGTTGTTGGGTTATTCTTAGTCTTTTCTACATTTTTTTTAAGGACTAATAGTACTGTTAATTTGGTTATGGACATTATGTTTTTTTTGAATTTTCAAGTTGGTATCGGTTAGCTAACTAAGAGGTAACCTCTAACTAACCTACAACCTATTTTATACTCTAGGGCCAACACCCATCTTTTTGGTTTCTATCTAATGCTTCAAAAACTTCATCTATAAATTTATTAATATAAACTAGTTCACACCAATCCATCTCTTGAATGATTGAAATAGTATGAACTTCCAAAAAAATCATCACATAGAGTAGCACATCCAGCATAGAAGAAAAATATTATGACTTCTATTTTCTTCCAATAATATAATGCATATGATTTCTAAAATCATATCTATCCCAAAGCTCATGTCACATAGAATGAACACCTTCCAATTTCAGTTTCACTATCTTTACAATAACTACAAACCTTCATACTCTTTTTCATGGTGCCAATGCATAAAATTATACTCCACATCTCACAATCTTTATCCAAGATAATTTAATTTGATTAAGGACTATATTATACTTAGGGATTTGATGTTGTACATGCTAAGGTTGCTAAATAAATGGTTACACTCATCAAATACTTTGGCTTCTTTAGTGATCAAACATATTTGTCATGGAGGTTCTAGTGAAAACTTTAATAAACTTGTTCAAATGCATTATAGAAATCTAAATATTGCATACATATCAATTTATTCAGAACTTATAGACTAGTATTGATGGTGCATGTCAATGACATCAAAGTCTAAGTCTGGAGGGTGCGTGGCTGAATATGTGATATTTGAGTGTTTCTCTGCCAGCATGTGATGTCTGGAAAACTGAAGGATCTAGACCTTTCTGTCTGATAATTTTATTTGAGTTTAATTCATCGTCAATGAAAGGCAATATTTATTTGATGTTGAACTTATTCTTTTCAATGCTGCAAAGCTTCCTGCAACCTTCGTCGCCTCCAAACTCTATAGAGAATCATTTTTCCATTGAATGTAGATCAGAAGATGTTGCCATACACCTCAATCATAAGCATGCCAGGAAATATTGCTCTGATACCAAATGATTAAAGAACGTGATAAACATTTGATTGATTTATCATTCAGTAAGGTGATCAGTATATACAAAGGATATATAGTTATAGTAATCAATTACAATGTAACTGTATAGTAATTATATTAGTTTTAATTAATGTATTAAAGCCAACAATTTGTATAGTCTAATATTGAACCACATCACACAAAAAAAAATCTTTAAAAGAAAAATAATTTAAATTACAAGACAAAATCTAAAATTGAAATAAAGATTATATTACATAATATAATTTTGAATAGACTAAAATCAATTGATAATCTATTTTAATTTTTTTAAATTAAATTGCTATATATATATATATATATATATTCAAATATTCTTTTTAAAAATAATTATAACTCTAGTTATTATTAATCTTAACTGATATTTTTAAATATTTATATTTTATCATTATATAATCTGAAAAACTATAATTATATTAAATTAATTCCTTAAAATACTTTAATTTTGGATCAATTTTTAAAAAATGATAAAAGCATAGAAATTTAAACAACCATTACCTAGGAAACAACTTATATTCTATAAAAATAAGTGACATTTAAATGGAACAAAAACTAAAATAACTTCTCATTATATATATATATATATATATATATATATATATATATATATATATGTATGTATATATATATATATATATATATATGTATATATATGTATATGTATATATATGTATATGTATATATATGTATATATATATATATGTATATATATATATATATATATATATATATATGTATGTATATATATATATGTATGTATATATATATGTATGTATGTATATATATATGTATGTATGTATATATATATATATATATATATATATATATATATATATATATATATATATATATGTATATATATATATATATGAATGTATATATATATGTATATATATATATATGAATGTATATATATATATATATATATATATATTTTTTTTCTTAATTATAATTTTAAAAATAAAAACTTTACCTATGCACACTTTTACATTTTGGATATTCAAATCATGTTTCCAAATAAAATAAAATAAAAACTTACAAAAACAACGATATTGTCTTAGAAACCTTTGAAAAATCTTGTTGAATATAGAAAATATTTTAAGTTCTCTATCATCAAGAAACCAAGTAAATTTTATATCTTGTCAATCAAATGAAGACCTCTATAATAATCCCATAACATTTTCTTCTAAGATTGTGAAAGGAGATATGCAATAGTAATCAATGGCCCAACATAAACAACTACAAGTAAACTATGCTGCAAGAATTCCTAAAAACATTATATATCTTTGCATACAAAGTCTAGAAAAATAGAATATACTAAGGAAAAACATAAAAAAAAATTAATTCAAGCTGCAAAAAGTGAATTCTAAATTTGATCTCAGCCAAAAGTCGTAGTACTACTAGAACTAATCAGAATCATTATCATGATCTTTAGCTAAAGGAAAATGACATAACTCAATGTAATCACCATCGTATATCATAAGAGAAGTTGTAGTGGATTGAATGGTATTGCCTCTTCAAGTAAGAAGCATGAATAGAGTCTAACAAAGAAGCCTCATTTTCTATTTCTCCTCAACTGTGAGAAGTGACTAGAATTGATCTCCTGATGCTCCACTTTTTTATTTGATACCACAATGCTCTTTTTTTGATGTAGGGTAGAAAGGCTAACTTTCTTTGCGAACATTGAAAGTAGATTCAATAGTAAGCTAGATGAAGTTGTCCTCATATTATGCGATCCTAATCACATAAAGTGATACACAATGTTAAGAATTATAAACAAGCCCTTAAAATCTAAGATGAAAGAATATAGATCCTAAATGCCTATGTTGAATGCAAGTCCAACTCACAACTGTTTCATCTTTCATATTTTTAATATTTATACTTGCAAAAGGTTTATAATTTAAGTAGATGTGAGAATAAATATCAATTTTTGTCAACCTAAATTATTTTTATCCATTCTAATTTATTTTTTCAGTAATCCCTTTGCATTTGTATAATGTTTATTTGTGCCTTCCTTTAAAAAAATATATGTGACATCTTGCATTTGTTTCATTTATTTAAAACAATTTAATATGTATTGTTATATTTTTATTTAGCCAAAGACATTCAAACAAATGTCAACCCTTTTTAAAAGTTGAAATGTTTACAACCATGATTGATGCCACTATAGAAGGCCTCTTAGCTTAATAAAGAGATTTGAATGGAATCTATGTTATGCTATTTAGAGTTTTAACACTTATAGTGCCTTCCTTACGTATGAAAAAATGTGCATAATCATAAATAACTTATCAACTTAGATCTTGCTATTACATTTCTGTGCATAGATTATTTTAACAAATCTAACTTTTATTTCCCTTTCTTTTCTTTTAGGTTCATAGGTTCATCATGATATAACAATACTAGCACATATGTTTGTATATGCAATGAGGAGTTAGTAGGAGTGTTTTATTTTGTTTTTTTTTCCCTTGTTTCAACTAAAAATTAATAATAACTTCTCATTTGTTAAAGAAAGAGATAATGATGTTTGAATGATTTTTTTTTAGGCTCGGCTTGTTGTCTTTATGGTTTGTAACTCACATGTCTATTAGGAAATTTTGGAATGAATGATAATTTATTATGGGAGTCTATGGGGTCATTGACAACATTATCTAATTCATTTGTTGTTATTTTGTCTTAAAATTCTTTTGCTATGTTAGGAGCATGTTTGATACATTAGTGGTTATTTTAGGCAATCGATTGAGTGCATCGAACTCAATAAAAACATCCATATAGCATCAATCATTTTGGATTTTGTAATTTTTTACTTTCAAAACATTGTGTTTGTTGACATAGAAATCATAATTTTTTCCTTATAGGGTTTTTTGGCGTATAATAACAAGTTACATATCTTGTAACCTTCTAGGTAGAAGAAGGGAAATAGTTGAAATATCTTAGGGAAATCCTTATAGTTTGGCCATTATTATTTATATTGTTGTCTATTGCATGTGTCACTATTAAAATGTGTGACACTCTAGAAATAACTATTTGTTCTAGTTGGGTGAGGTTTATGTGGACATTTGGTTGTTTTCTAGGGTCTAAGTTATTTGTTGTAGAGAATTGATGTATCTCTCTTTCATTCGAACATATAGAGCATATGGTATCTAGAACATGTTTTCCTATGCTCATTATTGTGTGGATTTCTTTACATATAATAGATGCTTTGACTTGTGATAATGTATTAATGCATTTTTAAAAAAAAATCATTGATTCAAAAAACTCTATTTTGAAAATAGTAGTTAGCACAATAATAGGTATTGTTTGGTGTTGTGGGATGAAGCAATTTTGGGTGTTGTTTAGGTTTATATTGAGATTGCCACATGTGCATTTTTTATTTATCAAGTTTCAATTAATTACGAGTGAGTGGGTGTAATGCACATTCACATTTATTTCCTAGTGTACTTATTTGACATTGTGTAAAGGGTCATTTATTATTTTTTGGTTTTATTATTTTTATTATTTGAAGTTGTGTTTATGTGTTTGAGGACTTTTGTTTTAATTTTTGAATATGATGGCTCGTAGAAATTTCTTCCCTGTGTTGACTATAATATGTTTTATACTAGAATTTTTTAGAATTTCTTTGTCCTTCATCAATTGAAATGAACATTTGTATTGTTTATATATTTGACCACTATTAATGTTGATAAGTAGAAATAAATAATAAAAATAAGAATTTAAAAATAAACATGTGAAGATTTTAATAGCTTCACTTATATTCAATCAATTTATATAATGTTGTATAAATGAGAATGAAAATCACAGTAGAAATTTCTTATTCTATGAAATAACTAAACATTTTGTTTCAACTGAATCATAGTTAAACAAAAAAAAATATAAAATGAAATAATTTTAAATAAGAAAAAATGAAATTTATGAATATAACTCAAATAAAATAAAATGATGGAAAAAATTATCCTACTAATGTGGATGTTGGAGTAATAAAATGAAAAGAAACAATGGTTGTTGTGAGCATAATTTCCTTAAAATATTTGTCAGAACCATAGATTGAAATAGGGAAACTACCCATGTTCATGCACTTGATGCTAAAATATTTAATTTGATTGTTGGTGTCTTCTGAATAGGCACTACACATGCAATCATTGAAGTTCACTGCCTATGAAAGAAAACTTCTACCACACTATTTCCTTTAGTTATTTAGTTTCAATTATGGAGGATGGTGCTTTGTTTGAAAATATACAAATGTTCTTTTGCATTAAATAATATAGCAACAACTATATAACATGATGGCTTGGGTACAACTGAGATACTGAAAAGGTATTGTAGAACACGCCTCTACTTTGTGGGTCATGTTTGACATAAAAATAAAGTTTTTCTCTTTAAATAATTATGTGCTTCTCTGCTTTTATTATATACATACACAAAAATTAGACACAAATCCTAAGAAAATTGCTTCCATTTACACGTTGTATTATAATTTATTTTTTATAAAGGAAAATTATTTTCAATTGATAGGCATAGTATTTTTTAAAGTATTAATTTCATTTTAGCAATGAAATGATGATATGATCTAACAAGAAAATTTGTCACGTTATAGTTGGAATGATGCAAAGATGATCTAATCTGATTAGCTCTGTATAAAAAAAGACAGACAAATAAATACAAATGTCATGGGAAAATTACAAGTGAACCATGATTTTTATGGAACTACAACATAAAAATTTCCAAAAACTGACACACACAGAACATCACACTGAATAAATTTAAAACACTTGTAGGTAGACTTATGGTATAGTGATCAACATGCTTTTGACCTAATCAACAATTGTCCATGTTTTGCAAGCACTCCAAGTTTTCTGGAATGAATCTTCACCTCATAATGTCTTGTTATTTTGAATATTGTAGAAAATTAGATATCACAAAGATAAATTAGAATATGAATAGAACAAACGAAATAGAACTAATTTTATTAACTCATAACTTTTTGTCATTGAGAGATGCATCTATTTTAATTTTACCTCTAGCTTATAGACTCCCAACAACTCTATACAGTAAAAGGAATGTTCTAGATTGAAGGTACATGGATGACTACAATGCGTATGACCCAGTCCATAGGAAGACATTTCTATCTGTTACCAATATTGAAGGAAATATGTGACATGATCTATAGTTTAGTTATAACAACATAGTGACATGGGAGTCAAGAATCAATGCTTTCAACAGTTCCCCTTAATTTCTACCATGAATACTTTATATGTGGGAGAACTTAGAGAAAAAGTTAAAATAGAATGGGTCCTAGCATTGAGCCTTGTTAGGTACCCATTTTACAACATAAAAAAATTGGTTTCCCCCTTCACTATTACTATGAAAAATGCATTCCTCTTGTTATTATGCTTTTGGTTTTTTTAACCAATTCACCCTTAACCTTTTGGGATTTCCCTCAACTAGTGGAACTTCTCTACTTTAGGCTTTTTCACCCAACCAAGTGGTTTTGGCTTACCACAAACCCTTCAACAAACTATTAGGTTTTTCACCTAAACAAGTGGTTTTGGCTTACCACAAACCCTTCAATAAACTTGTAGGTTTTTCACCTAAACAAATGGTTTTGGATTACCACAAACTCTTCAAGGACATAGAAAAAAATATAATTTCACTCATGGAAAAAAAAAAATGTTTAAGCTTTTCTCTTTTATGAAGTCTCACTTTTCATGGATGTCTTGGTAGATGAAAATTTTGATTTGCACGAACCATTTGTAATCCTTCTTGAGATAGGTTTTGATTATTCCTCACACTCAAACATTTGTATCTAAAAAAAACCTTTAATCACACCTGTGATATTTTTCCAACTTGATTCATAATTCCATCCAATGTCCATTTTGAAGCATTTCTCCATAGAATTCTTTTTACACTCTTTGTTCCAACATGTCTTTTCACAATGACTCTTTAATCCACAAAGAATGGATGGATATAGATCCCAACACTTGTCTTTTGTGTGTCCTTTCTTGTTACAATTTGAACATTGCATATATTGTTTACATTGAACAAATTTGATTTAATCCATATAATCATTTCTTTCATTTGTTATATATCCTAGTCCTTCATACTTTTGTCTCATGATTGGCTCAACAGGCTCTATGATTCCTTGTTCATGTTTCCCCAATCCTTTACCTTTGTAACCCATTTTCTTCATTATATTCCATCCAAAATTCTTATGATCACAACTAATAGTATTTGATGCCACAGTTTCATATTCTTTATCACAAACAACTTCAATAGAGTCACACTTTTCTAGTGGTGAATTTAAATCATCTATACTACACGAAACATCGCATACTAATTTTATTTTCACACATGCATTTCTTTCAATGATGGATTGATTTAGTTCATCCTTTAAAAAGTCAGTTTCTTCTTTGGCTTTTTTCATTTTCTCCTCTAATTCATCCTTTAACAAGTAATTCTCTTCTTTTACTTTCTTCATTTTCTCCACTAATTCGTCATTTCTTTTCATAACATTATCCAACAACTTTAATTTTTTCTTTAGCTCTCCATTTGCTTCTATATAGTCATTAATTTGGTTTAAAAAGTTGCATCTTTCTATATTCATTTCATTTCTTAATTGTGTCAGTTTTTCTTGCAAAAAATTCTTCTCACAAATTAAGTCTCCATTTTATTTCTTCACATTTATTAATTCTTCTAAAATGTCTATCTCAAAAATTAAATTTGTATTTTCCTTTAACTCTCTTTTACCTTGCTTCCCCATTGCGATTAATCCACAAATAACACTTTCTCTGAATTAACCTAGCATTTTTACCACATTTCACAATTATAGTGGCAATTTTAGATTTCCTCATCTATTCTTTTAAGAATTCAAATGTAAGATTATTGGACATGATCACCATCTCAACAATATCACACCAAACTCTATGACCTTTTCTCTATATTGATGAAATAGATAATTTTACCTCCAACAATCTCATTCTTCTCTTACTGTAGCAATAGACAAAATACCAACAGCCAACTTCCCTTCTCTTGAGTAATCTTTTACCAGTCACTTTTTATTCTTCTTTAGGCAGCAACTTCAAAAAAAAAAAAAACAATCTATTCCACTACCCATCTTGGCTTTCCAAACACCCAGAGGTTTCTTTGATGTTCCTCAATCAGATTATAATCTACAGTGAAAAAAAAATTCACACAAAAAATTCTGCCACAGCCCAAGAGTTAATAATGCTCTGATACCATATAGAAAATTAGATATTGCAAAGAGAAATCAAAATATGAATAGAACAAAAGAAACAGAACTAATTTTATTATCTCGTAACTCTCTGTGATAAAGAAATTCATCTGTTTTAGTTTTACCTCTAATTTATAGACTCCCAACAACTCTATATGGTAAAAGGATTAAAGGTAAAAGGAATGTTCTAGAATGAAGGTACGTGGACAACTACAATGCGGTATGACACAGTCCACAGACAGAAATGTCTGTTACCAATATTGAGGGAAATAAGTGACATATCTGTAGTTTAGTGGGAGTCAGGAATCAATGCTTTCATCAAATATTCACTGTGGCAACTGTAGTGTGGTGGGCTAATGTAAACCTGTGGTTTTGTCTTTAAAATGGTTACTTTATGGGTTTCTAGTCATTTCACTTCTCTCATTGGTAGGATGGAATCCCTTAATGAGACTGTGACCATAGGATTTGGGATAATCTTTCTCCTCTATTGCTTCCTGCATAAGCTCAAGAACAATGGCAGCAATTGGAAGTTGCCTACTGGACCATGTCCATGGCCTCTCATTGAAAGCCTCCATCTCTTGGGAAACTTTCCTCATCAGTCTCTTGCAACACTGGCAACGAGATATCGATCCATTTTGTTTCTTCGCTTGGGCTCCATCCCCACCGTTGTCATCTCTTCTCCTACCATGCCCAAAGAGTTCCTCAAAACACACGATTTGTCCTTTGCAACCAAGCCCAACTGTTCAACTGGGAAATAGATATGCTATGATCATAAAGACGTGGCCTACTCCTTCTATGGTTCTTACTGGAGGCACATGAGAAAGCTGTTGATGGTGGAGCTGCTCACTATGAAGAGAATCTAGTCTTTCAGGTTCGTGAGAGAGGAAGACGTTTCGGCGATGATCGACTGCATCTGGGAAGAAAGCGGGAAAGGAGAGCAGTGTGTGGATCTCAAGAAGTTTCTCTCGTCCGTCAATCGAAATATTACGTGCAAAATGTTTCCCAACAGGATTTATTCCGATGAATAATTGAGCGGAGGGGGTGGCTTCAAAGAAATGGTTGACGAGATGTTCGTTGTGGCCGTTGCATTCTGCGTTGGGGATGTCATTCCTTCTTTCAATTGGCTTGGCTTGCAAGGAATCCGTGATCACATGAAAGCCGCTCACAAAATATACAATGAATTTGCAGAGAAAGTGATCGACGAGCACATACATCGTAAATCGGTCGAAGGAAAATCGAAATAAGACCGTGTTAAAGATTTGGTAGACGTGATGCTCGACATGGTTGCGGCGGACGGCCAAACGATCTCACGTGCGCGTCAACATAAAAGCAATCATCTTGGTAAGTTCATAAATCTCATGGATCTATTTATTAAGGACTAATCCCAACTCTATGTATGTCATGTCTGTCTATAAAAGTTGAAGGAAAGGCAAACTGTGCAGGATATTTTAGCTGCGGGAATCAAGACCTCGTCGACAACAGTAGAATGGGCAATGACTGAACTGCTGAGGAATCTGTCAACTCTAGCACAAGGGCAGAAAGAGATCAAATCTGCAATTGGTAGGGACCGTAAGGTGAGGGAGAGTGACGTCATGGGATTCAACTACTCACGATGCGTCGTGAAGGAAACGTTTCGACTTCACCACCGTTTCCTCTGCTGATTTCGCAAAAGTCAATGGAAGAGTGCAGCATGGGAGGATATTTCATTCCGCCAAAGATAGGCTGTTTGTGAATGTGTGGGTGATGGGAAGGGATGAAAACATTTGGAAAGAGGCTCCAGTTTAAGCCAGAGCGGTTTATGGGGAGTAATAAGGATGTGAGTGGTCAGGACTTCGATCTACTGCCATTTGGCATAGGATGAAGAGGATGCCCTGGAATTTTCATGGGAGTTTCTGTCATTGAGTTGGCACTCGCTCAGCTCATTCATTGCTTTGAGTGGACTGCGAAGGGAGAGGTGGATGTGGTGTAAGAGTTTGGATTGACTGTTCCCAGGAAAACTCCACTACTTGTCCGCCCTTCGTGGAGGCTCGCAGCTGACCATTCTCTTGAGGAGAGTAGTTCATGATGGCCACCTTTCATTAGGAATAAAGTCTTAGTATGTGATGTTTAAGTCATAAGGTCCATGATAGATGTTTTCATAATTATTCTTATAAGATATTTATTTTATAAGTTGATTAGAGTAGTTTTTTAATTAGTTTAATTTTATAATTATTTATTGAGTTTTCCTCTCAATTGTTTCAATTGTTTGGAATGTATATATTATTTAAATACATTTTCAAAAAATAAGTGTTTGTTTGTGTGAATAATTATTTTGGACTTGTTACAATGGTATTAGAGTCAAGTTGTAGAATCTGTAGAAAAACTATGAATTTGTCATGTTGAAGAGATTAATAAGATTATTAGTTCTTCTTAAAGGTAGGTAAACGATTAGATCTAAAAAGTAATTAGTCTCATCAATCAAGTTTCAAAAGTTTTTTAATAGCACTCTTTTTTTATAAAGTTAACTTTTTTTGTCATATTTATTGAAATAGAAAAAGATCATTAAACTAAAATCTAATAGGCTATAACAAAAAAAGGCAACAAGAAAATCAAATTTTATTTGAAAAACATCAATATAATTATACAATGCTAGTGACAACTATTGAACAACATGATAATTAAGTGCTTGCTAATGTGTATTAATGGTTTGTCATCCTAAATACTAGTAAATGCTCTTTTTAGTACATATTTTATCAAATTTCCAATACAAGTTTCATTCTACATCTTTTACACATTCTCACTTGTTCCATGGACATTATTTTTTTTGAGAAAAAAATTATGCAAATTTTCTCTTCAAACAATAGTGTTGAATGAGTTTTGAGTTGGAAAATGTGACATTTCCATAACTACCTTGCTTTGTCAAGCCTTTCCTAACAAATTATATGATTTTTTTTATTGTTCTCAAGATCTTCTAATTATGTAATTTTGTTTATAGAAGAAGAAAGGAGCCATAAACAACACAAAAAGTGAAAAAAGAATACAACAAATTTTATTAAATGTTATGATTTTAAGAACATATTTATATATTAAAAATTTAAAAATTTAAAAAATAAGAATTACCACAATATTAATATGGAAAAGTACAATTTTTTTTTTCTTGAATTGATAATATGTTATGAAAAGGTAATTTGGGAGTACATTCAAAGGCAACATAGAGGGCATCATACCAAGATTTTTGTTCTATATCATAATTACATAGCAATATGATTGCCAAATCAAAATTTTATATTCCTCTAGATTCTTACCATGACCATGGATGATATTAGCATATTACACTAGATACCAAGACTTGTAGATGAAACTGTGATATATGTAGTATGATACAATAGAAGCCCATTTGATTGAAACTTCTGCAAAAACTCTAGACATTTTATTTTTGGTATTTTTATTACACTAGTGAGATAGATAATCTAATTTCCTAGTAAATGGAAGAACAAATTACATAAAATGAAAAATACAATGTGCGAAAATCTTGATGAGGATCACAGATTGGAGAATCTTAAAAGGAAAAAATAAACAAACTAACTAAACATAGGGGAGAATATGAGGACCTCATAAACAAGCGATATCATAAATTTATGCAATTTTTTATTTATCAAATTTTACAATTAAAAAAATATATAATTGATTGGAATTTTTAAAAAGTTATATATGAAACCTTACAAGATTATATAAAAATAATGGTTTGAGAGTACAGTAAAACTATTAGCAAGCTACAACAATTAGAATGGTGTATAGTGTGATTCAATATAAAAATGGTTCAAAAATAGTGTAAAAGACAATATAATTCTAACATATTAGTTTGTTAAAGAATAACAAAAATGGAGGTTAGAGGCATGGAACTACTTGTTTGATTTCTTTGACTAATAAATTGTGAGTCTAAATTGTGTGTTTCAAAAAATGGAGTGGCTATAGGCACTTTGGTCACTTTTACATGTTGATTGGTGCAATAGGACCCACCCATTTATCTCTTGAAAGCATATATGAAGGGGGCTAGAAAAGATGCACATGTTAAAAGTGACAATCCATTTTTTGTTGTGCAAATGCTAACATCATTTCAATGTTCATATTTATAAACCCATTAAATGTTTCTAATCAAATGCCCTTGGATATTTTCTAAATGTTTTAATTTTTACTATAGAATGAAGTAAATGCAAGAGAGTTCTTGTCATCAATAGTTGTACCCACTAACAAAAATTAATAACGATAATTAATTGGTGTTTATCTCTACAATTTATTATTGTTAATTTTTTGATTTTGAAAAAATAATTAAACCTAAATAAAAATGATTCCAGACAATTAAAAAATAGAAATTATAGTAAAAAAATTAATTTTAAAATACAACCATCATAACTTTAGAATTTTAAAATCTTCTTATTGTAAAAATTAAGAGAGAGAAACTAATGAAAAACATTATCTCCCTATCTTGTATAAGGAAAGGACCAATAATTAGTTTATGCTTTAGGTTTAATAGATAGTGAATCAAATCACTAGAAACCTCATTTTCAATTTATTATTATGATGCTTAGCATGAATTGTTTAAAGCAAGATAATAACAAAATTTTGTAGTAAGACATGTTTTAACCTATTTAGATATAATAATAAAATAATTTATATTAGAAAATAATAAAAAGACCATAAAACACCTTAAACATATTATTATCTCACATCATTTTAGACAATAAATACTAAATAATATCTAAGTTGGTTTTTCCCAAACTTAACATGACCAAAATTTCAAGAGTGGAGTCTCAAAGGGTAAGGTTGCTTGACCACCTCTAATATTTGAAAATCTAATGGCCACATAATAGATTTCATCACTTCTTCTATAAGATTCCCTAAGTACTAGCAAACATTCTAAAGCCTATGAACTTTATATTTATTACATGATTATACTTTAAAATTATAACTCATCAAAAAAAAAATATTAATAAATAAATATCTAGTTGTAGTATTATAAAATCTCATTTCTAAACAAGAAACACAATGTGTCAAAGTTTCTACCAATAATTGGAAAAGAAGGAAAATAGAGATTTATAGATAGAAAGGAAGGATATGAAAGAGAGCTAAAAGAGAGAATGATATGTTATTATAAGGACAAGTAATGGTAGAAAGATAGAGAGAGTTGAAAAGAATTTTAAAAATATTAATAATTATATGATATGAATGAACTACAGATTTCTAGCAAATCAATTCTAAGTTGAAATTTTTAATTTTAAAAAAAAAATGTTAATTACTTAATTCAAACTACCAAAATATCTAGTAAGTTTGAGAGGTAGTATTAGTTTTACAATTTGTAAAATGGTATTAAAAAAACTAGAGCAAAATTGTAAAATAGTAGCTAGTAAAACATAGTGTGAACTTAAAGAAATAGCATTTAACAATTGTAAAAAATAAAGATAAATGTAAAACTAATAATAAATATATTTAAATAAGAAATAAAAAGACATTTAACTCTATATTTGAACTTGGTAAGGACAAGGACACAAAGTGTCTAGTTCTTGCCAGTGTGATAATTATTATTGTGTTATTTTTTCTTTTGCATTTGCTTTTGTTTTAAATGTAGTGGTTTGAATTAAACCCTATAGTGGGATGTTTTAGCAGTTAGTATTTCAAATAGTGTGAAAATATTTGTACAATTTGATATGACTTGTTTAGCCTAGTACTTATTGTATTATTATTATTTTTGCACTTATTTTTGGTTTATTGTAGTGCTTTGAAGTAAACCTCACAGTAGGATGTTTTATCCATCAATATTTTAGATGGTGTCAAAAATTTTGCAGAACTTTCTATGACTTGTTTAGCCTAGTACTTGTTTATTCTTTCTTTAAAGATATTAATTCAAAGGCTTTTTGAGTCTTCATTAAAATATTAATATTGGGTTTTAAAATTTTAATTCAGTATTTGCATAGACTTAATCATATTGATCTCACAATAGTTCATCTAGACTAGATTTACTATCTTGTAGATATATGACGGATCTGAAATATTTTATCATCTCAATAATAAGTTGAAATTCCATTGTCATGCATGTATGTTTTTTGAAATTTTGATTGGCTAGATATGGCCTCTATATTGTTAGGACAAGTTAAAACATGGTGCAAAATACATTATTCTCAATAATTGTGGAAACCTCTTTGAACTTTTAATTTCAAATCATAAAAGCATGCCTGGGTTATGAAATCTTTTTACAGATGATTGCAATGAATTTGGCATTTTAAATGCATTTAATAGATAACTCTACTACCAATTTTAATATTATATTACTATTGACTTCAGTTTGTTCTTCTGTTTGCTTAAGCATGGAAGAGTTATTTTGTTAAATATCTTTTCTTATTTTGAGTTTATCATTGAGAATGGTATAGGTCAATTATTATTGCTTTGATATTTATATTTTCTATTTATGCTACTATATTTTAGTTTTTGAAGAGCTTAATTTCACTATTTTAATATGGTGTGATGCATGTAAATATATTAATTCATTTTCATAGATGATGGGGAATAATTTCCATGACAATAAGTAATATTAGTCAATTGTTGAGTTAGAATGCCCTTTGTACAGGAGTTAAGGTTTATAAATATAATGATGTTGCATTAAATGCATGCACCTAACTCAAGTCCATGCGCAATGTCTATTGTAGTTTGTGAAGTAGTAGATATGAATATACATTTTTGTCTTTTGTAAATAACATAAATAACAACATTATATAAAAGAGTTTGTTTTTTGCAAATGCTTTGGTTTCCCGAATGACATAGTTGGTACACAATATTGACCCAATATTTAAAATTTTCAATTTATGGTTTCGAACCTCTTTGAACTAAGATTCAAAGCAGTTTAAAGTGGTTTGATGGTTCAAAGTAGTTTGAAATGTAGATTTTTCAATTCAAAAAAGTTCAAAATCCATGTTCAATTTAATACCTAAATTCAATCTCAGTTCATAAT
The DNA here is from genome assembly GCA_028749045.1 of Cupressus sempervirens. Taxonomy (NCBI): domain Eukaryota; kingdom Viridiplantae; phylum Streptophyta; class Pinopsida; order Cupressales; family Cupressaceae; genus Cupressus; species Cupressus sempervirens. Next base: position 505,694,604 of record CM053788.1, read on the forward strand.
TTAGGTTTAGATTCTGTCAGTTCAATAATTTGAAGAAAGTGCAAGTGCAAATCAAGATTGTGGAGATCTGGTCCAGTTCAAAAAGTCCAATATTGTGAGACCTCTAGTGATTTCATTCCAAATTCAAATTTCAAATTTTATTCAAAGGTCACAAAATGTTGATTTAGATGCTCAAGGATTCAGAGATAGCATCTCTAGTTTTTAGTTCATGTTGCTCGGGCTAATTCTAGAAAGGTATGTGGCCAACCTCTATAATAAATCAAGCTTTTGGTGGTGATTAGTCATGTAGATTAAAGACACATTCACATTCCTGATTTCATGATAGTCCCATGGTCCACTCCAGTGCATTGTTATGGTCAGTTTATATAGGTTCTAGATGAATCTTTGGTTCAAAATAGGGATCATATATGTTGAAAGCCCAAACTCAGTGGCACTAAGGCCCATAAAGATCAATAAATTCAGTCACATTCTTAGGGCTTCTATAGCAACACAAGGAATCTATATCTCAATTTTGGGTCACACATTATAATTCATGATTTCAACAACATTTAAGGACAAGGAAAAATTTGTTTATCATATACTTGAGCTTAGGTGTGTGAATATAGAAGAAGCTAAAAAAATGTTTGGTAGATGGATAATACCATTGTCGTGACCCAGGATATCATTTATCAAACACACATATAGGCTTGCTTGATGAGATATGATTTGAGAGATTGCATCTCAAATTCATCCTATTGAATTTCTCTCATATGGTAGCCAACAGTTTGAGCTCATAGAATGGAAATAGACTTCATGGGATCCCTTGGTGTAGTAAAAGTTGGAAGGTGTAAATTTACATCTTTTTTTTCAAATTTAATAATGCCTAGCACCTAAAATGAAAGTCATGGCATCCAAACACAAAGACTCATCTAGAGGATTTAACAAAACAATCAAATGTGCTTAGCATTAACACAAACATGGGAGATTTTTTTAAATGCCTCCATGGCTTACTGATTGAGGATATAGGTTCTAGTTATGGAAAAGAGTGGTGCTTTGACACTATGTTCATAATTCCTTCCAAAGATATAGCTCTAGGTATCTAATGCCACTGCAAAAACAAGGATTTCTCATTGTCAAGAAGATCACATGGAGATCTAAGCTGAGAATCAGGAGAATAAATCATCTAAATGATCATTAATAGTAAGACTCGAGCCTCATCCTGTGTTGATAAAAATATGAAGCAAAGGGAGCCCAACTGCGAGTAATGTCAGAAAGGAATGCTCTAGCTTGATAAGTAGAAGAAGACACAATGCCCAAACCAATCGTTGGCATTGTGTCATGAGGAGAAATCAAATTGAAAATACTTTTGGGAGCTATAAGATTCAAAAAGAAGAAGGATAGGCCCCCTCCACATTGTACGTCTTCAAATTCAACATGAAAAGATGTGTGAAGATGCACATGAACTGTTAAGACAAATGCTAATACTTACTCAATTTTAGGATTTAGATTTGGAAGCTCAAGAGATGTCTTTTTAATGATGGCTTTCCTCAATACAAAAACTCTAACTATTCTACAAAGTAGCACCAAACACTAAACATTTACTAGATTCCTAATTCATGCATGATCAGCATTGATTTGTCAGTAATTAATAGATTTGAAGAATCCCTAAAGTACACCAATCAAAATTTGAGGAGAACCTTGAATGCTCAAAATGGTATGCAGATTTGTGAAAGACTGGCACCTAATCTCTTCCTCATGGTCTAACAGTGGTGTGGAATGTAATCACCATATTAAGAAAGGAGATATCAAAATTTAAGCTCATTACCTTGCTCCTAGCCACCATTTGAGAAATTGTGTCAAGTTTGAAGAGATTTAAATGTGTCATATACTCAACCAACAACACTCACCAAGAGCACATTAAATAATGAGTTTGGAAAAACAAAAGTCTTAGTTATAAACATATCACTCACATAATCTTTCCAATTGTCCTCAGGCCTCTATTCAAAATATGAAAGATTATATATTGTATCACAATTTTAATGACATATGTCATTAGGGTTACAACCTAATATTTAATTAGGAATTAAACGTTACAATTGTGAGAGAATGAAAAGATTAAAAGGAAAAAGAGAAATCATGAAGATTTTCAAGATTTGGTTAGGGAAATTGAAAAGTTCTCATAGGAAATAGAAGATGCTAAATGGACCGCAAATAAGACAAGAAGGGTTATAGTTTCTTTTTTTAAATTCCTAGTCCTTTCAAGGGAGAGAGAGCAAAATTTAGTGTTGCAAAAGAGCAGAGCTTTTATTTTTCTAAACTTTTTGTTAGTAGAAGTGGGAAATTTTGATTTTAAATGTAACGTAGGGGAGGTAAATTTTGTTTTCTTCCAGATAGTGATTTTGATGCAACATATAATGAGATCTATGTTATCTTTTGCATTTTAGGGAAGGGATACTTGGGAGATAATTGCGCACGAAAACTTCAAGGTTCAATAATTTCCTTTCCGCTGATTATTTTCTTTCTATGACTTTCAGTTTTCCCTAAACACATTTTAGTGTCATTATTTTCCAAATATGTTTAATTTCAAGATGTCTTTGAAGCTTTGATTCTTTTCCTTCTTAGGTATTCTTTCTCTTTGTAATGCAACACTTAGGTAAATGAACTATGTGTCATTTACTGTTTATTTCCTTTCAATCAGATTAGTTTTTCACATCTATTTCATGTTTATGGGTAGATGTTTGTAAACCTTTTGCACTTTCTAGTTAAAAGCATCCATATTTGAATTGATTGTAAATAATACATGGGGAGCTATACCCAAATAAATTCAGAGGGCATTTATGTTTTTCAATAGTGAAATGACCCAACTGTTAGTGTATATTTAGTCTTCCTATTTGGGTCTTGTAGTTAATTTGTATATTTTTCTTTAGAGGACAATCTGTTCACAAACATTTTTTGGTGACTCTACTTGGGATCTAGAAATGAAAATGTAGTGCCTAATATTTGTTTTCTTAGTTTTATGATTATTTCCTTGTGTAGGAGATTGGTGATTCTATTGTAAAGATCATGCTGACTATAAAAGTCATGAGAAGATCAAGGCCAAACCCTTTTCTTCTGGAACTTTGTCAAATGGATGATAAAGTATTGTGCAAATTTGTGGATAGCTTCAAAGAGAGCATTTCTTGGACTGTCCAAAATAATATAAGTCTTAAAGATGATGCCTCATCTTAGTTTCTATGGAAAAGCCTTTATGCAAGATTTCACAAGTTGCAAGACTTGCAAGAGCTTGAGGAGAAAGTGTCTTGGTTGAAGAAACATTTAGAGGTGGATGATGATCAAGCCATGGTTCTATCTTCATATTTCATCTCATGTAATTTTTTAGTTCTAGTTGAGAAAGAAATTCAAATATCCATAGGTCATCCACAAGTAAACAAGACATGGGGGAACAAGAACACTTAGGCTGAGAGTAAACATACTAGTAGTAGTGACAAAAAGGATAAGTATAGGACTCTTGAGACTAACTTCCAGCCTGTGGATGACCCCTTGGGAGTGTTAAATTTTACCCTTTTTGATGAAGAAGAAGAAATGTTTCATAGTCAAGAGGACCACTTCAAGTGTGCTTCAGTTATTGATCCAGATCCTACTGAAAGTAAAGAGCTGAAATCTTTTCCACCATGCATAGAAGATGAGAACAAAGAAGATTCTCCCACTATTTTTGAAAAGAAAGAATCATTAGTTGAATATGAAAAGGATAAGTTTCAGCATGAGACACCCTTTCGAAATGATAAAAACATGACAACAAAGATAGATCTACATGCCTCTGTTTTGGGTAGTTTCCAAGAAAATGATCATGTTGCACTTCAAGTGGAGAAAATCTAGTTTCAACCAAATACATTCAAAGCAAAATAGATTGAAGAAAAACCTAAAAATATGGAATGTAAAGTTTTCTAGGGTGAGCTCAATCCACTATTCTTGCTAATGGGGTTTTATGAGAATGTTGCTTTCAAAGAAAATCCTCTATTTCAGCCTCAAAATTCACCATTAAATGATGGAAATATGTTCACTTCTTCCATATTAGAAAATGATAAAATTCTGATGGAAGGAGGAAAGGTTGGAGTTAATCCACAGCCGGTTAACAACTTTGTTGAAACATCGGGTGATACTCTCATTTACAAGGAAGAAGAAGACATTATATGTAGATTTTTATCACCTCTTGAGTAGGAAGATCCCTCTTTGGATAGTCAAGGTATGAATATAAAGAAAATAGGTTGTAAGAGTCTATCTGGTGATTCATTTTAGTCTTTTAAAGATGAAGTTTGTAATGTCGACAAGGTGGAAGTGCATGCAGAAAGTCTCATTCTCATGCTAAAACTCTCATTAAAGAAAGAGGTGTTGAAGTTATCACTCAGCCTATGGACTACCTAGTTGAAACATGGAGAGGAACCTTCCTTGCTAATGAAGAAGAAATAATAAGCATTTTTTTATTGTCTCTTCAGCCAGAAGACCTCTCTCAAGTTATCCCGTTTGATGATGATCTAATTCTTCGAAGAAGTGAGTTAAAGATGCCTTTGGATGAAACTCCTAGTGCTGAATTTTTTCTTGAGAGGAAGAGGTATGAAATTGAATTCCAACCTAATGGTGGCCTGGCTAATGTGTTGAAAAATGCCTTTCTCAATGAGGAAGAGGAAATTATAGACATATTTCTATCATTACTTCAACTAGATCATCCCTTCCATGATGATTTAGGTATTTATTCAAATCAAGTTCAAAGTGAAACAATGATAACTAAATTTTCTTTTTCTTTCCTCTATATATGGGTTGGCTGACTTTCATTGTGGGAGTGGCACTGGAAGATGTGATGGCATTTTGGGTAAGGAAAAATAACAAATGTATCAAGCATGCCTAATGAAAACTTATTTCTTGAAAGAGATGAAGAAATCACATACTCGAAGATTGATCCTATGTTGGATGAGGTTTCTCTTTGCCTGCAACTAAGCATGGTACTAAAAGTCATATGCTAAGGGTGACTGTTGAGGACAACATTTTCAAATATTGTACGCCACTTGACGAGGATTCTACTTTTCATTTTTTCCAGTCTGAAATGAAATTTGATTTGACAAATATGGAAGATCAATTCTCGACTAAAGAAGAGTACTATGATGAATTATGGCTATTTGGAAAGGAGTGCTAGGTCAACATATCCATGTGTGCTTTCAATTTGAGTTTTGGCATTGAAGAGGTCGCTTGCTAGTAAAGGTGTGGAGCTGCTCAAATGAGGCATGGTTCGCTAATGTAGAAAGGCTCCTACTTCTCTTAGTTGATAAATGAATTCACATGATTCTTTCCTTTCTTCTATTTCTTCTGAGGCTCTCTTCCAACCTTTATATATATTTTGTAAATATATTTTTGGTGTGCATAGTGCTAGTTTGAATAATGTGCAAGCTTCATGCTTGCTGGTAGTTTTAGGAGTTTTTTTATTAGTTGGCTTTTCCTTGCTCCCCTCCACCCTCTTTGGAAGTTTTCTCTTATCAGTGACTCTATCCACCCAATGGTGATGGGGACACAACCCAAGAACAGAATGGACACAACAGAAAAGGGAAATTGTATTAACTAAGAAAATAAGCTAGTACAAATAGTACGGGAAAATAAACTTTGAAACATGCCCTAAGGGCTTACAATAGCATAAATCTAGAGATAATTTCTCCTTTCAGTACCTCCTCTCTAATTCCACTCCAAACTGCCTTTTACAATGCCAGAAATCTCCTTAAATAGACCCCAGAGGGTTAAGGACTAGGAGTACATTCTAGAAAGTGCTAGTAGGCATCCACCGACCAAATAGAAGGTTCCGAAAGCTGCGGTAGAAGTCGGCTCAAATCTAGAAGAATCCAGAAACGGTACCCAAACTTTCGGGAGGCATAACTTTTGAACCATAGCTCCAATTGACAAATCATTTACATTTTTTGGAAAGCTCTCGAAGCGCTCTATAGCCCTATGGACCAGCTTCACTTGTCCCCCATTTTTCGACCCTTTTTTAGGTCATTTAATGCCCCTAACTTGACTTTGAAGCATTCTTAGGAGGTCTCCAAAACTCAAAAAACTGCAATAACTTTCAAACCGTGGGGCCTTTTGACTTGATTCCTTTTCTAGAATTCTCTAAATCACATTTACATTCATTTAGCCAATTCACACCTTCTAGGTCACCAAAATGATGGCCAAATTGCATGCTCCTATTTTTTCAGGATTTTCTAGCACACTAATAGTTGAACTGTTAGAGTTGGAACCTTTATTTGACCCAAATGGGTATCCAAAAATGTAAAGACATGAAACAAAAACTAAGTCTAAGTACATTTTTTTTGGGTGACGCAGGATTGCCCTTATACCTCTGAATGCTCCTGCATCAAATGGATAAGGCACTTATCTTTGCCAAAGATTGCTAGAGTTTTTTTTTTTTTGCGTTAAAAACAATCCCATAGTTAGAGCCCCTATTGGTACCCAATATGGAGTGAGAATTTAAAATTTTCAATTTATGGTTTCAAGCCTCTTTGAACTAAGGTTCAAAGTAGTTTGAAGTGGTTCAAAGTATAGATTTTTTCCTTTAGAAAAGTTTATAATCCATGTCCAATTTAATATCTAAATTCAATCTCAGTTCATAATTTAGGTTTAGATTCTATCAGTTTAACAGTTTGAAGAAAGTGCACAAGTATAGATCAAGATTGTGGAGATCTAGTCTAGTTCAAAAAGTCCAATATTACAAGACCTCTAGTGATTTCATTCCATATTCAAGTTTCATATTTTATTCAGAGGTCACAACATGTTGATTTAGATGCTCAAGGATTCATAGATAACATCTCTAATTTTTAGTTCATGTTGCTTGGGCTAATTCTAGAAAGGCATGTGGCCAACTTCTATAATAAATCAAGCTTGTGATGGTGATTAGTCTTGTAGATTAAAGGCACATTTACATTCTTGATTTCATGATAGTCCCATGGTCCACTCTAGTACATTGTTATGGTTGATTTATATAGGTTCTAGATGACTCTTTGGTTCAAAATAGGGATCATATATGTTGAAATCCCATACTTAGTATTACTAAGGCCCATAAAGATCACTAAATTTAGTCAAGTTCTTAGGGCTTCTGCAACAACACAAGGAATCTAATATCTCAATTTTAAGTTGCACCTCATAATTCAAGATGTTGACGACATTTAAGGACAAGGAAAAATTTGCTTATCATATGCTTGAGCTTAAGTGTGTGGATAAAGAAGAAGCTAAAAATTGTTTGGTAGACAGATAATACCATTGTCATGACTTAGGATATCATTAATTAAACACACATGTAAGCTCACTTGATGAGAGATGATTTGAGAGATTGCATCTCAAATTCATCCTATTCAATTTCTCTCGCATGGTAGCCAATGGTTTGAGCTCATATAATGGAAATAGACTTCATGGGATCGCTTGGTGAAGTAGAAGATGGAAGGTGCAAATGTACATTTCTTGTTTTAGGTTAAATAATTCCTAGCACCTATAAAGAAAGTTGCAATATCCAGACACAAAGACTCATCTAAAGGATTCAACAAAGTAATCAAAGGTGCTCAGTATTGACACAAACATGGGAGCATTTTTTTAAAATACCTTTATAGCCTACTAATTGAGGATAGACATTCTAGTTATGGAAAAGAGTGATGCTATGTAACTATGTTCATAATTCCTTCCCAAGATACGGCTCTAGGTATCTGATGCCACTACAAAACGAAAAATTTCTCATTGTAAAGGAGATCACATGGAGGTCTGAGTCAAGAATCGAGAGAGAGTCAAGAATCAAGAGAATAAATCATATAAATGATCATTGATAGTAAGACCCAAGCCTTGTCCCAAGCTAATAAAAAGGTGAAGGAAGTAAAGGAAGCTCAACTGCAAGTAACAATAGAAAAGAATGTTGTATCCCAATAAGTAGAAGAAGATAATATGCACAAACCAATCTTTGACACTGTGTAATTAGGAGACATCGAATTGATAGCACTTTTAGGGGCTGTAAGATCCAAACAGAAGAAGGATAGACTGCCTCTGCATCATACATCTTTGACTTCAAGATGCAAAGATACATAAAGATAAACATGAACTATTAAGAAAAATGTAAATAAATTTTCAATTTCAAGATTTATATTTGGAAGCTCAAGAGATGTCTTTTTAATGATGGCTTTCCTCAATACAACTTTTTTGGCTATTCTACAAAGTAGCACCAAACTCTAAACATTAGCTAGATTCCTAATTCACGCATGATCAATATTGATTTTTAGTAGTTAATAGATTTGTAGAATCCATAAAGTACACCAATCAAAAGTTGAGGAGAATCTTTAATGCTTAGAATGATATGTAGATTTGTGAAAAACTAACACCTAATCTTTTCCTCATGGTTTTATAGTGGTGTAGAATGTAATCACCATATTAAGAAAGGAGATGTCAGAATTTAAGCTCATTACCCCTGTTCCCATCCACCATTTGAGAAATTGTCTCAATTTTGAAGAGATTTAAATGTGTCATATCCTCAACTAACAACACTCACCAAGAGCACATTAAATAATGAATTTGAAAAATAAAAAATGTTAGTTATAAACATATCTCTTGCATAATCTTTCTAGGTGTCCTCATGTCTCTATTTATAATTTGAAAGATTATATATTGTATAATAATTTTAATGACATATGTCATTAGATTTGGGTGACCTAATATTTAATTAGGAATTAAATATTACAATTCTAGGAGAATGAAAAGATTAGAAGGAAAAAGAGAAGTCATAAAGATTTTCAAGATTTGGTTAGGGAAACTGAAAAGTTGTCATAGGAAACAAAAGATGTTAAATAGACCACAAACAAGACAAGAAGGGTTCTAGTTTTTAAAAGTCTTTTTTTCCAGTCCTTGTGAGGGAGGGAGAGCAGACTTTGGGGTTGTAGAAGAGCAGAGATTTTTTTTTTTTTGAACTTTGTGTTAGTAGAAGTGGGAAATTTTGATTTTAAATGTAATGTAGGTGAGGGAAATTTTATTTTCTTCTAGATAGTGATTCTGATGCAACATGTAATGAGATCTATGTTATCTTTTGCATTTTAGGGAAGGGAGACTTGGGAGATAATTGCACACCAAAACTTTGAGTTTGAGCTATTTTCTTTGTCTAACTTTTAGTTTTCCCTAAATGCATTTTAGTGTCACTATTTCCTGAATATGTTTAATTTCAAGATGTCTTTGAAGCTTTCATTATTTTCTTTCTTAGGTTTTCTTTCTCTTTGTAATACAACATTTGGGTAGATGAACTATGTGTCATTTACTATTTATTTCCTTTCAATCAGATTAGTTTTTCACATCTATTTCATGTTTATGGGTAGATGTATGTAAACCTTTTGTGCTTTCTACTTAAAAGCATCCATATTTGAATTCATTGTAAATCATACATGGGGAGCTATACCTCGATAAATTTAGAGGGAATTTAAGCTTTTCAATAGTGAAATGACCCAACTGTTAGTGTATATTTAGTCTTCCTATTTGGGCTTTGGGGTTAAATTGTATATTTTTCTTTGGAGTACAATCTATTCACTAAGAGACACATATCAGAGATATTGATTTTGTTAACATGTGTTGTTGCAAATTTATTTTTGATAGATGCAAAATTATTCCTAATATATTAGAGGGATTGGAGAAATATCAATTTGAATTTTGAATTTCAATTTTTATACACTTTGCCCAATTACTTCTTTGCTCTTGAGAAATGGTTAAATTGAAATTGACAATCCATTAAATATGGCACTATTATATATCAATAATTCTTCCATGTATCATGTTGAGATGCATCATTAGTTGTGTCATAGGAAAAGTGCATAATTCTTCGTAGAACATGTAGCAAATTTTAGCCATACAATTGACTAAAAGTAAATTTTTTTAGGAATTGCAAATCTTTTGTAAAATATTTTCAACCTTGAGTTTTTCTTGAATCTCTTACCAAATATTTTATGTACAATATTTTAACTTTTCAGATGTGAAGTTCTATTAGGAAACTTCAAGTTGCCCTAATTTCATTTATTAGAATAAATGTAGTGAGATTGAGATATAAAAGAACTCCATAGTCTTATGATTGTTTGTTGTGCCTTGAAATAAATATTTTTACTTTTTCTGAAAATTTTATTGATTATAGATGGAACACAATAAATATATAGTGATCATGATTTTGGCCATGATGTAAAGTAGACTTATGCAAATTTCTTCAGTTTGGTATCATATAAATGATTTTGATAGGGAATCAAAAAGGTAGTAGGCAATTGAGAATATGAGTTTAGATCTATGTTTTTCATACGGGCACTAGTCAAGTGAAAGATACAAAATAGAAAATAATCCTTGCTAATTAGTGACCAAGGTATCCATTAGTTTCTTCCTCTAAAAAGAGGGTGGAGATACTAAAGTAAGTGAGCTACAACAAAATTGTGCTTCCCACCTAGAAAGAGGGATTTCCATTGCTTTTTTTTTCCCATTAATCTTAGAATTCAATTAGCCTTTGAAGGAGAGTGTAGGTGTCAAAGTTATTGATTATTTAGAGGTGAATTTTAAAAGATATAAAGTAGTCATTATAGAATTTTGATTAGTTTTCATGATCTTCTATATCCAACACCTCCCACTAAACTATGGGTCTTCGTAACATCTTTGAATATTTTTCTTTCAACTAATGATGTATTTTGTGGTAGATATTAAAAGATTTTAATGAAATGCCAATGCATGCCAGTTAAATACTCAAAGATAACATTGCACATAAAGGGGCCTTATATGATTTATGAACTTGTTAGAACTTAAAATAATAAAAGTTAAGGCTTACAATCAAATAATCATAATGATTTCAGTTTTTATAATTGTAATCATTTATGCATTTATTGAGATTCCTGAGGATCAATTTTTAATAGTAAATAAGTCATAAATACATAGTTTACAAATTGTTCTAAAACTTCTTTACATCCCCAATATTCTCTTTCTTTTTTGTTGGGTGAGTAGTTATCAGTCTTTAAAAAGTGAAACAAAGCTCTACAACATTCCTAATTCCATAAGTACAACACTAACAAAACCCCTAAACATAATGTTTCCAAAAAATAATTAATATTGAATGGAAATTGAGGGAAACTAGACAGAAATTGTCTCATCACATGTTCATCTGATACACAAAACCCAAAAAATAGACGTTTCACTACCACATGCAAACTCAATGAAAATAATTGATGATGATATCAAAAAATATTTTTCCTACCTATTGGTGAAATCTAATATATCAGAGTTATTATGAGGCATGTTATTTTTTTCTTCAGTCAATATGATACTATTTTATATTAGAAGAGAAGTTGCAAACACACACACACACACACACACACACACACACACGCACACACACACACACACACACACACACACACACACACACACACACACACACACACACACACACACACACACACACACACACACACACACACACACACACCCACACACACGCATGCACATGCACACGCACACGCACGCGCACACACACACACACATGCGCGCGCACACACACACACACACACACACACACACACACACACACACACACACACACACACACAAAAAGAAAAAAAGAAGAAGATTATTTATAGTTTGAAATGTTCAACTAGTAGGTGGGAAACATCACACTAACTTTATAGCTGGCATAGTAGTATAAAGGTTGTCTACAGTGCATAGTAGAGTTGATATTTTCATATCATAATATCTATGCATTAAATAATAATAGGATATAGTAGCTAGTAGAAAATCATATTGTTTAGATAAACTCCATGGTGCCCAAATATTAGTGCATTTTAGTGGTCCCCTCTTACTCGGTACTATTATGTAGTTTTGGGTAGGTAATACTTTTGGTCAGTGTCTATAGAGAAAACTAATTCATGCATTATTGAAGACTTTTTATGGTTTTATCATTATAGAGCTCAAGTTGTAAACATATTACCTTTTTACTTAATCATGATTGTTGAAGAGAGTGGCATGTGTGACAACATAGTTTTGGATTAGTGTGAAGCTTTCTTTCAATGATGTTTCATAGATTGTGAACATTATCTTTGATTTTTTATGTAGGTAGTCCTCATATTTTATGTTTGCAATGTGAGACACCAAGTCCTTGATTACTGCTATCATGCCCAATAATTGAAGCAAAAAAAACACAACAATTTTTGTTTTTTAAAAAGATTAATAACACCACTATGCTTGATAGGTTTATCTACACAAGTTAAAGTATAGGTATAAAGAGAATTAGATACGGGATCTCCTAATGATGTCCTATCATTACCATGCAAGTTTAAAAACAATGAGTATGAAAAGATCATTAAATTAGAGCATTCGTTATTAAATTTATTTTGACATTTGTTTCATTATTAATTTAATTTTAATATATATATATCATAGTTAAAATAAATAAATAAAATTATCCTAAACCCGCAGTACTAAACAATGATCTAGTTATATATGTTCAACATGTAAAATTTAATCTACTAATCTAATTTAATTTTAAAACCTTTACTAATCTAAAAGATTTTAACAAGGAATAACACTAACTACAAAATTTAAAACAATAATTATAATTGCCAACATTAAAGGAAATAAATAAATTAACTAAATTCAAAATTCTATTACTAAAATCTAGTATAACAATTACTAAGTTACAATTTTAAAAGGAAACCCTCTAACCTAAACATAACACTCACCAAATTACTTACTAACTTAACTAATTCATATCTCACTAACCAAACACTAGTAATAATTCTAACATATAAAGCATACTTAATAAAATAACTTTTTTACATACAACCTAAAACTTAAATAAACTCTAACTTTAATAAAATCTAACATTTACTCATACATCATTACCTAACACTAATATATATTAACACTTAAAGTTTAACCTAACTTAACATTTAGCAATACTAATCTAACTTCTAACTAAAAAACTAATTTAAAATTAAATTAACAAACAAATTAAACTAACTCTAACTAAACCCAACTACACCCAAACCCAAACCCACTTACCTCTACTTACCTCTAACCCACTTGGCAAGTGGATTCCCTTCCCCACCTACCATACCCACCCACCCCTACAACCCCTTTCCAACATGCCTGGGATGGATTCCCAAAACACCCTCATGCAGACCAAGGTCTACAAAACATAGCCCAAGTAGACTTGGCCAATGTACGTGGGGTAGTACAAAGACAGGTCATCAAATCAAAGCATCCTTCCATGGTGATTGGTGGATGTGTAGGGTTTGACTTAATACAAACTTTAAGCAACCACTTTCCCCAAAACATGCAATGACCACTATGCTCAGACAATGGGGGGATGATGTCAGCCATGTTATGATGGAACTTCTCTCATTTAACATGACCAAGTTAAAAATGGAAGAGAAAAAGGGTAGATGGGTTCTAGGAACAAGGGATAGTTATGTAAAAAAGATTTATAGGTGTGACATAGGATAAGATAGGATATAAGATATTTCTTTAGGACATTAGAAATTGTGTTTTACTCTTTTTAATTTAAATTATTTTATTTTTTTAAAATAAGAAATTAGAGAATATTATCTGTTAGAGACAAGGGATTAAATCTTTTTGCCATACAAAAACTAGAGGCTATTTTTGCTCTTGGAAACCCCCTTTTTTTGTGTCATATTTTTCTAAGTGTTGAAATTTTACTTTTTGCAAATCATTCTCTAATTAGCTTTTTTTTAAGAAATGTATTTTTATAACAAGGAATTTATATAATATATATTTTTTATTTTATAGAATTTTCTAAATACCTAGTTTAACCAAGAAATTGGATAATTCATTTTAACAACAATGCAAGATTGATTTTATTTTCCAATACTCAAGAAAATGGATCAACGTTCCAAACATAACATGATTTTTACCTCAAAATGTTTGCATAATTGAACATCATCATTTTATCTCATTTTTGATACATATACATGTAACTAATAATATAAAAATCTCATAAGCAACAATATTAATCAATCACTATTTTATTGACAACCTATTTCAAAGGCTCTACCAAGAAAGAACTAGGAAGAAAACCTAACATTGTTGCCATTAGAACAACCAATTAAATAAAACACTTTACACAAGATTTCAATCCCAAACATAACTGAATTCCAAACAACAATTTAAATTTTCTTTCTTGGCCTTAAACAAGGGATTCCTTTCATTTTCTGCAACAAGTTGCTAAGATCGTGAAGAGGACAAAAATTTACTAGGTGGCAAAATGACATAACAAGGAAACAACATCAGTCATTCATTCCTGAATTGGGTTCTCACAAAAGGTTCAACATTGAATCAACACTAGGGAGAAGGTGGATTTTTCCAACAGGAGATGTCAAACACAACACCAAAATAGGTGCCCAATCAGGGCTCTAGCTCAAGAACTTCTGTTCTTCCATTCTTACATGCCAAAACACATACATGGTTTGTGCTGATAGGTAGGGGCCCATAACACCCTACCCTCTCTCCCTCTTCTTGTCCTAAGAAGAGACTCTACACTATTGGAGTCCAACTGAAGACCTTTCCTGAAATTGGCCACTTTTGCTCTATCCAAGGGTGAGTAATGCCAAAACACCCACTCAAGAAAACTTCAAAATCTAGGAAAAACAAGAAGGAAAAGCATTAAAGAAAACATGTTTCAATCCTCCTCAAACATATCCAACATACATACAAGCATACCAATGAACAACACAATAACATAAGCATGAACCAAACATGAAACAACATGAGCAACATGAACAACATGAACAACATGAAAAAAGGAGATGAAGAACTCCTACCTTCACAAAACGGTTATGGTAAAATGAACAAGTTGAGAAGAGCTTTTCGTTCCTTGCTTTCAATCTTCCAAAACTTCACTCTAAAAATAGAGATTGGATAGCAACCAAAACTACTCAAAAATGCCTCTAAATAAGATCCAAACTCAACCACCTAAAAAGGGCAATAACTTCCCCCACTAGCCTAAAAATCTAGAGGTTTCTAACTCAATTGAACCTAAGGCTAACCTCAAGGTGGGCTTAGGTTCATTCAACCCATGGTGAAAACATTCTATTTTCGCACTAAAGCAAAAATAGAGTTTTTGAGTGACCTCAAAAGTCAAAGAAAAGGCACTAGGGGGGGTAAAAAATTGCCCCAACCCATATCCATACCCCTTGGGTATTAAGATTTCATGATTTAGGGCCTTAGGAATTGATTTGGGACCAAACAAATGCTAGGAATTTTTTTAGGACTGTCTAACAACTCTAAAATGCAGATTAAGCACTAATATGAATTAGGGGTAACTAAAAATAGATTAGCAAAAAGGGCACTAACTTAGTCCAACTTAGGTCCATAGGTTACATAGTTGACCCAAACCAACATATACAATTCATGAGTGTCAAACAAAACTATAAAAAAATTGTTACAAAACATTAACATTTATTGAATACAGAACGATACATTCATACATCTCATGATATGAATAAAATAAAAACAATAGAGTTTCCACAAATGGCACATAGGGTTTAGTTTCATTTCTCCATTAGATTTTCTCGACTAAAATACCCTACGCACTCATTGCACACATCAGTAGCTCCAGAAAATCACATGCATAAATGTATATAGCATATCAAGGGAAACTCATAAATTAAAACATTCTTCTTTTAGGTAATTCAATTGTTTTATCAAGTTTTACTCATATTCTCAATCATTACAATTTCATAATCAAAGTGTTAATTTTGTATTTACTTACTTCATCAACATACATGTTCATAAAGCATTAAATGACGAACTCAAATATTTGAAAGTAAACATCACACAACATGAAATAATATAATATGTTCAAAGCATATGATAGTGTCTCGACATATCGAGTCATGAGTATCAAAATAATAATGTATCACTATGCTACGATGGGTCGAGGTGAGGCCTCACAACTACATGGTCTACTAAATAGTATATTATTTTCTTTCTTTAAGTAATGAGCACCATTTTAAGATGTATCTTATGGACTTAGGTGACATCCTACTCACATTTTACATAGTAGCCGATCCCATCTTCTAGAATATTGAAACCATCAAACTTGTAGTTGCATTGTGTGTAGAATACATTAAAAGGATTTGAAAATGGATTGAGGACCCTAAAAGTGCCATAGACCTATTGCAAATTTATTATTGATAGTGTTTAATTTGGAACAAAATGATATAACTTATAGTTTTACCAATTTCCTTCCTTACTTGATATGTCTTTCACAATAATTCATTCAACATTTGAATAGTTTTACCATCATTTAATTTTCAGATGTATGTATACATTCCTATGTGAAAAGTGTTTTTTTTGTCCGACTTTGTGATAATGTTCCAAAAGAGAAGTGCAGGAGTCTCATTTCATTGTAATTGTGCATCCACTACAATATAGTTGTGAGAAAGGGATGGATGTATTTCGAGCTACATCATTGTGTCAGAATTAGCTAATGGGGATTTCTTACATAAATTATATTCAATGAGTTGTGTAACATAGCTAAATTGTTTGAAGGAATTCAAATGAGTTAAGTTGAAGTAGTAACCTATACCCTATCCTCATGGCTATGGCCATCCTTTAGTTCAAAGTTTGCTAGTGTACCTATTCTCTTTGCACTGACAACTAGTGCTCCAATAGTACCAATTGGATACTCATTTGGACTATTTAGGACTTGTCTTATTGTATAGCTAGGTATGAAATTTTATTCATTACAGATGTGGGGGATTTTTTCAATGGTCATTATATCTTTCACCACAATAATACAGTCATGATCTCCATCATCATAGTCAGATATTGGTGCATGATCGAATTTAGTAATGCATATGACATTCCCTGCAATGATTTTGTCTTCATATTGCTGCACAAAAGGGCCATTGACATTGATTTTAATTGTCATCTCTACTTTCATATCGGTCAAATCAGCATAGAGAACCTCATGTGTCTTTTTGATCTTGTTGAGAATAACCTTGTACACAACTAGAACATGCCCTTCAAATATTGTTCGAACTTTGCTTTCATTTAGCTCCTCAATTGAAACAATGGAAACTATTTTCATCTTTGACTTGTATATGGCATATGAGTTAATCTATTGATTTTGGGTTAAAAAAAATCTATGAAACTACTAGTAATAAGACAATTTCGTTTTGATAGTTGAGTCCTATTTCAGCTATGTGATTTTCCTACCTCTTTTTGGTTCTTCCATTTTATCTTGATAATTTGTTGCATCAACTTTTTGCATATTGATTTCTTCCATTGGCTCTCATAAAGTAAATAATAGTTATTATAAAGATTTCATTTTTTTAAGTGGTAGATGGTAGAGTAGATTTTGTAGATGAAAATAGTAAATTTCATTGGAAATATTGTCCCCAATATGGTCGATCTATTTTCATATTTGATAGAGTAATGATTGTTTTTCAGATTCAATTTTCAAACTTTACTCTTTAGCTAATGTTTACTGTTCAATGGATTTTTAGTATTTTTGATGAGTGGTCTATCTAGTATGCTTCTAATTTGTAAATATAGTATACATTTGTAGTTAATTTGGACCAAATATGGTCAATATTCTCTACATGCTCAGAGAGGAATTTGAGTTTATGGTTTTGCATGTAAATTTTCAAACTTCTAGCTTGTTCACTCGTTGTTTGCATATTTATATTAAATCTCCTACTATATATAATTTGTTGTTAGGATCAATGTCATTGAGTACATAATTTAGAGCTGATTGTATGTCATTTATATCACATTTTGGCCTCACGTGTAAATTTGTAATATTTATTGCAATATTAAAGTTTGTTACTATTACTATCAGTATTTCTACATTTTATGTAATGTATTCATTGATTTTGGTTGTTCTTAGTTCCTTTCTTGTTAAAGTTAGTAAACCATGGATTCCATGAATATAGAAGTAGTTATATTTCTCTATGAAAGGGTTAGGGTCTTTAACTCTTGCATTAACTTCCTGCAAGCATAAAATATCAAAAGACATGATATCACAGTCATTTGATAGGTTAGATAAATATGCATGGTATCCATGAGTGTTTAATGATGTAATTGTTAAGTGCATTAATAATTTTTGGCATTTCTGGTTTTTTTGAAGTTGCCATTCGGAAATTGTATATAGGCATTCCATTTTTGCAATTATTTTGTGGTTGATTTTGAATTTTTTTTTTGTCAGAGTCTTCAGCAAGTATAATTGTTCAACTATTTTCATTCTTGATATTATTGTATATGTGAGGCCACGGTGTTTAACTCCTATTGGATTGAAATCTAGTGCATCAATTATTAGGCTTTGAGATTGGTGGATGGTACAAGTGCAAACAACTTCTATTGGAAATTATTTTCGTATTGTTATTTTTTTGTTTGCAGAAATTTTAAGGATTCATCTTGTAATACACAATATTGGTATCCAATCTTCTTCAATTTTATGATTGTAATATGTAGTATACTTTGTCCTTTATTTTTGACCTATGTTTGTATCATTGAATTTTATCCATACAATGTCATTCTTGTCAATTGCACTGTATAATTTAAAAATACCATCAAAGCCATTCACAATACTATCATGTGTATTGTAGTTTCCTAAGTCTATTTCTACAAGGATAGCTTCCTTGATGTGTATTTCAATTGGAAGTGTTTTCGTGTGGGAATATAGGCATATTGCATTGTATTGTTTGTAAAATTCATCAATAGCTCTCAATGTGATGGTTTTACTAGGCATGGTTGCTAACATTTTGTTGTTATGTCTATCTACATCTGATCTCCTAAAGACCAAGAATGGAAGGGTTGGATCATTTTGTATGGTTTGCATGCATTTCTCATTAAGGTATTCTATGTCTTTAGGTGTTTTTTTATCTATAAGCATTCTATTTAGAATAGGAATGAATGTGGCATCTTTTTGTTGCATTGTGGTTGTCAAAGAGTAACACTTTATATAGTCTTTCCAAAAGCTGTACGACATCAATTCTTGAGAAGTTGGTCTAGTTTCAAAAATATTAGAATCTAGAACTAGTAAAGCCTGATATAGATCACCATAGAAGATCATTTCTAACCCTCCAAAGTAAGCAATACATTTTTTCAAGATGTCACACAAACATAAGTTGATGTATCATAAGAAAGTTGATCCTACCAAGGATATCTCATCTATCAGTAGAACTCATAATTGTAGTAATGCTTACACATTTTGTTTAGTATATCATTGTTTAAAGGGAAGAATTCAGACTTAAATTGAATAGTATGTGTAGTTTTGAATGTATTGTGACACTACCAATGTTATATGCAACCTTTCCTATAGATGCCACAATCAGTCCTTTATGTTTTTCAAGGTCATTGTTTATGTCATTACTATAAACATAGCTAAGTGCATGGTAAATTATCTTTGTTGTAAATGTTTTTCCTATGCCAGTACCCCCTATTAGGAAGAGATGTATTAGTGTTGTCATATCTATCATTTTTCTCCTTATAATCTCTTTAACTATTGTTTTTTGTTCATGATCAAGTATTCTATGTAATTTGAAGTATTCAAGGTTGTCGATGATCTCAGGTTGTTTGCCTATCTCATATCTAACATGTGGCAATGTATGTATGTTTTTACATGACTATATTGGAATGTCTTTAGATATATCATAACCTTCATGTATTTTTTGTTGTTCTTTTCTATATTTGATTTGTTTGTGTTACAATATTTTGAGTGTAGTTCATTATCCTCTATTTCAATGTCTCCCCATTTAGTGTTGATTTTGTAGTATAATTTTGCACAATTTTTTTGGACAACTTCCTCATGTTGTGCATATGCTAATTTCCAAGATTTGAAATTTTGTAAGATTGTTTGAACATTTTTCTTAAATGGAACATATAGGATTTTTTCTTGGTAGTAGTTCTCTGGATAACTGTGCACGTTGTAATTCATAAAATGAATTATAGTATTTTTTTCTTAATAGTAAGATGATTATCTTTTCTATATTTTGAAACATATTTAGCAAAGCATATGTTCCATAGAGATTTAGATCATTCAACATAATATTGTACCAAGGACTTTGCCATTACATTTTTTGATTCATCCGACTCAATGCTCAATTATTTTTTTGATTTTAGTACAAAAATGTAGTCATCATTAGTTCTTGTATCAATGAATATACACCTTTTGGAACTTTGATTTAGTGGCATTGAGAGGACTAAATGTGTCACTTGTTGTGCCAACATCTATTGCAAGTTAAGTAATGTGTTTTCCAGTTTTCTTATCATGTGATGTGGATCAATATTACTTCTTTGATGGTCATCTCTTATTCATTTGAATGAATTTTTCATTGATTTGTCCATTTATTCCATATATGAACTACAATAGATAGTTGCAACTTATGCATTAAGTACAAATGATGCATTTGTATTTCTTTTCCACAGTGGTGGTATTTTCTTTGCAAAGCTATTGTTCCATATTTAAATGGTTTTTATCCAGAAAATAGAGTAGGCCTATGTAATGTAGATCTTATTGAGTTTATGTACTCATATTCTATTAAGTGCAACTCAGTCATAAACATCTCATATGTGCATGAGCTGTCATAATTTGTTTTCTGTAGTACTTTGAATATTTATTTTGCATTTTTTGAATTTAACTCACTACTTTCTGATTGAGGTTCTAGTATTAGTGTTTGTTGAAAGGGAGGAATGAGAAAGTTACAATGACATATTTTTTCCTTAGACTTTCTGCATTTTTTTGTATGGTGATGTTTTTATAATTTTGCAAGAGAAGCTTCTAAGTGCTCTATACTACATGTTAATTACATATCCACAAAGGTTACTATTTTGATATTGCTTTCTCTACCATAGACTAGTGCACTATCTACCGAAACTAACTAATGATCATGTTCATTGCCCTTATTTTGAAATTTTGTTACCAAGAAGAAGTCAATTATTCTTCCAAAGAATGAAATGTCATTGGTTATTAGCTTCTGTATAGAATTTATTTAATGTTGATAGTAATGAGCACATGCAATGGGATCTTTACAAATAAGGTTGGTAGTGTTGTTGTTACATTACAAATTTTCTTCAAGGTAGACTATCTTTGTTTCATGTGCTTTATGCAGGGCAAGAGTCTGTTAGTTAATGGTTCCCAATTTTGTTCTACACTTGTAAAGGTGAGGAAAGAAGTAGGAGGTCCCAATTGTCATATCATATCAAACGAATTCTTTTTTAGTTGTCGGCAATAGTTTGGAGATATTCATATTCTTTTGAAATCAATATGACTGATGTCTGATTTTAGAATCTTTTCCAAGTTAGGCTTGGTCTTGACATCTCTTGCAAAGAAATTTCTACCTTTCAATTGACCTTTTCTAATTCTTACCCACATTTTCAATAGCACTTGGTGTATAAGTATCTTAATTGCTTTGAAAAAAAATTCATCATGTAAACTATGAAACTACAATTAGAGTTTACAAGTTCCCATCGTATCACTTATCGATAATTTAATTGTTCTAAGATATGACTATTTCGTAGCTCCCCAAAAAATAGTGTAGCAAAATTTATTTCCTCTGCAAGTTTGTCTTTGAATATTCGTATTTAATAATACTCTTGAGTAGGTTCTATTTTAATAATTTTGTCTTGTATAATATTCTTGAGCAGGTGTTGTTTTGATAATTTGTAATTTTTTGGTGGGTGGACACTATCGTGATTACTTTCCTCATCTGAATTAGATGATGTGGTTTTGGTTGAAGTTTCATTTTCTTCTTCTTGTAGTAATTTCAACCATTTATCATTGATTTTGAAATTTTCTTATCAATATAATGTTATGTGTTCCAATTCAAGAAGAGCTTGCATAATAATATTAGGTCTTACCATTCCTTTTTGAAAGGCATTTTTATATTCAAGTCATTTCTTAAAAGAGACAACAATTGTTGATGTGTTATTCAATTTGATACAACCAAATAATTTTGCACAATGTTCAAATTCATAGGAAAATTTATGATAGATCCAGTTAGGCATAGTCATGATTCCTAGATTTGCACAAAAGAAATTCTCAAGTACATCAACCTTTCCTCTAATTGACTTAACATTTTTACATGTTGAAAAGGAGAATTTGTTCAAATATTTTCTGGTGTTGTAAATTTTGGAAGAGTTGACTTCTTCAAAGATTTATCATAGGTTTTGTATATGTTGCTACTATGGTTCAGGTAATTATGTTTGGTCAGCACTATGTATGTGTCTATTTCCTTTCTTGTCATGTGCTTGATATCTTTTCTAAATTTCAAAGTTTGACAAATTGTATAGTTGTATTTTGGGGTGTCTTGTATTTCAAATTCATATCTTTGTATTGTTGTCTTCTTTGTTCTTGTTTTCTTTCTTTTTACACTATAATTTTTTGTTGATATGGGTGGTGCATTAATATTACATTTTTGTTTAGTACTAACTTAGAGTAGATTTTTGTAATCTACATAACTTATTTTATTATGTATCATTTTAGATCAAATTAGCTTTTTAATTTTTTGAGATTTGATAGAAAAAATTCAAAAAAATATTTGGTGTTGATGTTGGTTTAGATTTATATTTTTTGAGATCTCCATATTTGTTGAAGGATTTTCCTTTACTTCATGCAAATTAGAGATTTTCTTGATGCATAAGACTCCATCTATTAATCTCCAATTGGTTTTTGATAAGTGAGTGTCTATACACTTAAGTCTCTTACTTAGTTCATGCCAAAAAAGTAACATATGCTGAGCATTACATATAAGTTAGAGCACATCAAGTGAATAGTGAGTGACTCATTGGCTTAGTAAATGATATGTGCTAAATGATTCAGGAGCCAAGAAAGCAATGCATGCTAAGTCATTCAAATATTGAGTGATAGTTTGAAGTCATACTTAGTGTTGAGCACCAAGGACTTCAAATGCCAAGTAACATAGTTTTGCAATAGTTTTTTGTAGTGGAAAAAACTACTATTTAAACTATTTTTTGGCTGACTTAAGGATTGAATTACAATATTTTGGTGATAAGGATGAATCTTAAGTGGGAATATTTATGTATTACATGCATCCAATCAAGTAAAGAGAAGGTTTAAGTGGCAATATGAATGAATATCAGCCATTGATTCATACCTAGCCCTAAGTCACCTAGGTCTTCTTAAGGAGGACAAGCCCTAAACTTCAAAAGAAAAAGAGAGAATGAATGAATTATACAAGCACAAGCAAGGACATTCATTCATATTGCAAGGACAAGCACAAGCAGAAGCACAAGCACAAGCAAGGACATTCATGGTGACCAAGGAATTATAATATGAATTGAATTGCAAAATCAATTAAAGAAGAACATAGGAAGGAAATAGTGAACAATAGCGATACATTTGATCAAGTAGGATGAAGTACACAATAGTACAGAAGTGATCTGTCATTAAACAATAGAGTACTAATTGCAAGATCATTGTTGAGACATTCTAACAGGTGAATCAATTAAATCTCTTAACAAAGTAGTCCTAACAAGCTTTATTAAAATCCTCTAACAAGATGCTTACTTAATTATAAGTTGAAGTCCTTTAATCAAGCACACTTCTAATAGGGTGTTGAAATCCTCTAATAGGGTGAGGCCTAATAGTCTTTGTAAGCCTTTAATAGGGCAGACCTTTCAAAGAGTAGATCATGTTTCATGATCAAACATTGTAACCTTCATTGGATACACTTTATTACTACAATAGTGAAGATTTTTGGGTGTCATCCCCACCCCAATTTTACCTTCTCATTAGAGGGCTTCTGGATAATCATATCTTGTGTGATGTATGTGTGAATGCTTACTTGTTTACATACTTTAGATGCATATGATTTACATGGTATTTCAATTTACTTATTGAATATGTGAGATGGATGTGTGGTGAATATTTTATAGGTTAAAATTTAAAGCATTGATTCACCCCCACTCCCCCCGTCCCCCACCACCACTCAAATTTTATCTTTCCTATTGTAATTCCAACAACTAGTGTTAGATTAGAGTTCTCTGAAAGTGAAACCTTTGCAACTTTGAGGAAGGATCTTGGAAATAGAAGTCTACAGGTTGGGAAATATCATTGAGAACTAGGAGATTTAAATACAACTCATTCTACGTTAGTCGAATGAAGTAAGAGAATATATAAAGAAATCATTGAGAAGAAGGAAAGAAATTTCTATTGAGGAGAATGACACACAACACTAAGAGATGGACACTACTAAGCTATTTTTAAATGGAAACTCCAATGAATTTGATGCATCAGTTGCAAGTCTAATGGAAAAGAATAGAACCATAGCTAAAAAGATCATAAATCTTAAGATAAAACAAGAATCACAAGCCATATTACTATGTGAGGTGACCTGATAGAAAAGGAAATCTATAGAAGAAAAAGTCATAATTGAAGATGATAAAAGAGTTTTGACCAATAGACTAGAAGAGAAATAATCAGAAGTAAACAAATTGCTCATATGTAATTAGAAATAATGAATCAAGTCATGATTGCTAATCATGAAATAAATAATAAAGACATTGACATAACAACACTAAAGTTGAAGAATGAACAATTGAGCAATGATTTGAAAAGGTAAAAGGAGTTTTTTGAAAGTTTCAATAAATATAGTAAAGCTATCAAATACTTTGAACAATTGACAAGATCTCCTAGATATAAAAATGATACATCTGGACTGGCATACACAAGTACTGAAGATGGAGAATCATCCAAAAGTGTTGAAGAAAGAAGTAATAAATGTAAGAACTCAAAACCTACTTGTCATAATTTTGGTAAGAAAGGACATACTACTAATGTGTGCAGGAGCAAGACTATAAATTAGAATGTTAAGAAGAAGAGCATGGGTCACTACCATAAGTACAACAAATAAGGTCATCAAGCACATGAACTTAGAACCAATACTATGCACACTCAAATATTTGAAGGATATTGTTATAACTATTAGAAGTATGGACATAGAGATTTTGAGTGAAGACCAAACCTAAGTGGTCATCAAACACATAGACAAAGGTAAAGAACAATGGAAACTCTTATATTTGGGGTTATAATACAAGGTATAGTTGTCACTATTGTCAAGAGTATCAACATGTTCCTGAGAACTATACTAGAACACACTTTAGGAGTGACTACAAAAGGTGGTTGAGTCAAACCACATGTTTTAGCTATTTGAAGACTACTCACATCAGTCAGTATTGTCCAACAAGGTCAAAGGTAGTGCCAAGTTGTGAGTTTAGCAAAAAAAAGGCAAGGTATGTATTGAAAATGTTAGAAATGAGATGAACAAGATATGGAAGATAAAGAAGGATTGTAGCACATCAAGTGCAAATGAGATCACTTTACCCAATGGGTTAGGTGAATCACACCTCATCAAAGCAAGCAATCAAGAGGTATAAGGAAATGATATTTAAAAACATATACCATACATCAATTCCATGGATTTAGTTCCAAAAAGATTAATGCATTCATCTAATAAAGATGCAAAGTGTTATTAGAAATCAAGGAAAAATCTTTAAAGTTTTGTTAGCTTTTTCATGTTACTACCAAACATGAAACGTCTCTTATAGTTTCCAAGTAAAATGTTAGTGGATGTTGAGCTAACAAAACTGGTTAGTTGAGGCCAAGATAATAATGGTTTCCAAGTGAATGAAATGACATGTGGATATCGAGTGAGGTAGAAATTAATTGATGTTGACCTTACAATTGTGTAAGCACTTAGCATTAATTGTAGTGTTTTAAGGGCTATTTGATCAATTTATACTCATTTAACATTATTTGAATTTGAGAAAGAACATGAAGAGCTAAAGGAAATCTAGATAATTTCATTTGAGCATTTTCAAGAGATTTGAACATCTATTCAACAACATCTCATCAAGATTTGTAAGATATTTACCATGTGTCGAGTTACATAGTTTCAAATTTTGCAAACCCTAGATATATGTAATGGCATCTAGTTCCTCTAAATTAAAGGTTTAGAGGCAAAAGAGGTTTTAAACACTTAATTAATTAGCAATGAGATTAAAAAACCTATTTTCAAGGCTACTCAAAATATAGCTTATAAGTAGGATCCCTCCAACACATTGTCTATGATACCACTACAAGTCTTAATGATTCAAGATATCAAGAATTGTTACACTTGTGATTGGAAGCACAGGTGACATGGAAACTAGAAAAGAATATGGAAGACTATATGAAAATGGAGAATTGAAGGAAGAATACAATATTTTCAAAAAGAAAAAGTTAACTTGTGCCCTAGATTTTCCAAATATCTTCAAAACCGTGGGTTAGGGTTGTCTTAAGTAGAATTCATGATAGCTTAGTATGGTTAGAGAATGGGCTAGTTAAAATCATAAAGAAAATTGTTCATAGGGGGGTAAGTGCACCAAGTTGTGGTGCCAAAAGAGGGGTATAAGTGGCCACATTTTTTCTAAAATCAACAATTTTTAAACTTCAATAAGAATTTGAAGATAGTTATAGTCAAAATTTTAAGATATGACAAAAACAAAAGTAGTAGTCCTTTGAATCTAGTTTCTAAACGACTAATTTTTTTTCAAAATGGTTTAGTTTTAGGTCCTCAAAAAAGGGGGCCACAGAAAGTGGTATTGTTTATTCAAAAAAAATATAACACCAATAAAGTGTGCCCCCCCAAAATTTTAACCTTTATTTTTCTTGAAATTATTTAATCACTCCACTCAAAAGTTACCTCGTACTATATAGTTTATCCCAAATTTTTTGGGTAATTTTATAATGTGTAATTTTTTAATTAATTTTTTAAGTGGACACATTCCAAAAATGTTAAATATATGTGTGCTACCCCTCAAAATGATTGAAAAATAATTTAAAATCAAATTTTTAAATTTTTTTTTAAAGTGTATAGAATGGAGTCTAGTTTCTAAAACACTAAGTTGTTGCAAAATTCAACGAACAAGCTAAAATCTACAACCCAATTAGTATGCATTAGTTTTTGATAGAAAATGGACATTCATTAAAAAGAAATTATAGTTGAAATGCTTGAAATAGTTCAAAGAATAAATAAATAATATGATTATATAGATAACATAGAGACTTACAATGTCATGTAACTTGATTTCATTAATGCTCAACTAAGAGGAAATTTAAAGAGAGCACACAAGAAAAATCAATCATTTTTTGTATGTTTGCAGTAAAACACGGCCAGTCTTAAACATTGTACACTAAGGAAGAAATTAAGCTTCGAAAAGTAAGTCAAACTTTGACTATTTAACACTTTTACTCTAGGAATGAAGCCTTAGTGTGTGATGTTTAAGCCATTTGGTAAAACACTTCTCAGACCAGTTTAGAGGTGCCAAACCTTTGGGTTGGATCCCCAAGGAAAAACAAAACCTTAGACTTGCTAGAATCCAAATCTTTTAATAGTGCATCCATACTATTTAAAGAATTTTTAAATTTAGGCACGTATGCGCTTTAGTGTGCACACACTCTTAAAGCCTCAATTTCAATAGAGAGGGAAGAAGAGAGGGAGAGAGGATAGACAATGAGAGAGATTAGAGGATGAGGAGAGAGTAGGAAATGGGATAGGAAGAGAGGGAGGGAGAAATAGAGAGACAAAGTAGGGTATTGAAGAATATGGGATAGGGAGAGAGGGACATATAGAGAGAGAGATGGAGAGAGTAGGGGATGGGAGAGAGAGTAGGGGGTGAGAGAGAGAGAGATATTAGGGGATGGGAGAGAGAGAGTATAGGATTGGAGTGTATGTGTGGGAGAGAGAGATTAAGGGATGGAGGAGAGAGAGTAGGCAAGAGAGAGAGAGAGAAGGATATGGTTGTTTGTGTCAGAGATAGAGAGTAGGGGATGGGAGGGAGGGAGGGAAGGAGGGGGAGAGAGAGGGGGGTTGCTAGTGTGTGTGTGAGAGAGAGAGAGATCAAGCAATGGGAGTGTGTGTGAGAGATAGGGAGAGAGTAGGGGATGGGACAGAAGAGAGAGAGGGAGTGAGAGAGAGAGAAAGAGTGGGGAGAGAGAGACACAGAGAGAGATAGAGAGAGATGGGAGTGTGTGTGTGTGTGTGTGTGTGTGTAAGAGAGTAGGGGATGGGAGAGATAGAGTGAGAGAGAGCAGGGGATGAGGGAGAGAGAGACAGATAGAGAAATAGAGAGAGAGAAGGGGGTGAGAGAGAGTAGGTTGTGGGAGAGGGAGTGGGAGAGGGAGAGTGAGAGAGAGGGGGGATGGGAGTGAGAGAGAGAGAGAGAGAGTAGGGGATGGGAGAGGAGAGAGAGTGAAAGAGAGTAGGGAGAGATAGAGAGAGATAGAGAGAGTAGGGGATGGGAGAGAGAGACAGAGTATGAGAGAGAGAGTAGGGGGCGGGATGGAGAGAAAGAGGGATGGGAGAGTGAGAGAGAGAGAGAGAGAGAGAGTAAGGGATGGGAGAGAGAGTAAGAGGGAGAAATTAGGCGGTGGTAAAGGGAGTGGGAATAGACGATGGGAGAGGGGGGAGAGAGGGAGAAGGGAGAGAGAGAAAGAGAGAGAAAGTAGGTGGCAGTAGAGGGAGTGAGAATGATAGAGTGAGAGAGAAGGGGGTATGGGAGTGTGTGAGAGAGAGATTAGGGGATGGGAGAGGGGGGGAGAGAGAGAGAGTGAGAGAGAGTGTGTGAGAGAGTGAGAGAGAGAGTATGTGAGAGAGTGAGAGTGAGTAGAGGGTGGGAGGGAGGGAGAGAGAGAGTAGGTGATGGGAGTTTGTGTGAGAAAGAGAGAGTAGGGGAAGGGAGAGAGTGTGTATGAGAGAGAGAGGGGAGATGGGAGTGTGTGTGAGAGAGAGAAAGAGTGGGGGATGAGAGAGAGAGAGTGTGAGTGAGAGAGAGAATAGGAGGTGGGAGGGAGAGAGAGTAGTGGATGGGGAAGGAGAGAGGGAGAGTGTGTGATAGAGAGTAGGTAGAAAGATAGAGAGTAGGGGATGGAAGAGAGAGAGGGAGAGAGTGAGTGAGAGAGAGAGAGAGTAGGCGGTGGGAGAGGGAGTGAGAGTGGGAGAGGGAGAGGGGGGATGGGAGTTTGTGTGTGATAGAGAGTAGAGGATAGGAGAGGAGAGAGAGTGAGTGAGAGAGAGTAGGGAGAGAGATAGAGTACAGGATGGGAGTGTATGTGTGTGAGAGAGAGTGGGGGATGGGACAGAGAGAGTGTGTGTGAGTGAGGGAGAGTAGGGGGTTGGAGAGAGAGAGCAGAGGTGGGGATGGGAGTGTGTGTGAGAGAGAGTAGATGATGGGAGAGAGTGAGAGAGGGAGTAGGGTGTGGGAGAGGGAGGGAGAGGGGAGAGGGAGAGAGAGAGAGGGAGCAAGCAGTGGGAGAGGGAGAGAGATAGAGAGAGAGAGTAGGGGATGAGAGTGTTTGTATGTGAGAGAGAGTAGGGGTGGGAGAGAGAGGGGGAGAGAGAGTAAGGGATGGGAGAGAGAGAGTGAGAGAGAGTATGGGATGGGAGAGAGAGAGAGAGGGAGAGAGAGTGTGAGATAGAGAGAGGGAAGTGGGAGAAGGAGAGAGAAGGGGATGGGAGAGAGAGACTAAGAGAGTAGGTAGTGGGAGAGGGCATGGGAGAGGGGGAGAGAGAGTGAGATGGGAATATGTGTTTGAGAGAGTAGTGGATGGGAGAAGAAAGAGAGAGTGATAGAGAGTAGGGAGAGAGAGAGAGAGTAGGGATTGTATGATGGAGAGAGTAGGAGATGGGAGAGAGAGAGAGAGAGAGAGAGAGAGAGAGAGAGAGAGAGTAGGTGGCAGGAGGAGTAGGAAAGGGAGAGCAAGAGACAATGTTGGGATGGGACTGTGTGTGTGAGAGAGAGAGTAGGATGGAGAGAGAGAGAGGGAGAGTGAGAGAGTGGGGGGATGAGAGTGTGAGAGAGAGAAAAGTATGGGAGAGAGAGTAGGGGTAGGAGAGAGAGAAATGGATGTGAGAGTGAGAGAGTGAGAGAGAGTCAAGGGTGGGAGAATGAGAGAGAGTAAGGGATAAGAGAGAGAGATATAGAGAGAGAAATAGAGTAGGTGGTGGGAGAGGGAGAGAGAGAGAGAGAGAGAGAGGAGGAGGAGGATGGGACTGTGTGCGTGTGTGAGAGAGACTATAGGGAATGGGAGATGAGAGAGAGTAAGGAGAGGAGAGAGAGAGAGTAGGGGATGGGAGAGAGAGAGTAGGAGGTGGGAGAGGGGGAGAGAGAGAGAGAATAGGATGGGAGAGAGTGTGTGTGTGAAAAAGTAGGGGGTGGGAGGTAGAGAGAGAGAGTACAGAATGGGTGAGGGTGGAATAGAGAGAGATAGATTTTTCTCATATTGTGTATGCACTATAGTGCGCACACATTTTAGGGGGTGTATGTGCTATAGTGCATATGCACTATATGAAAACACCCAAAAATTATCATAACAAAAGTTTCGGTCCCTATTGATCCATATTCTATTTTTTTCTATTATGTTTTCTATTGTTCAGATAGAAAACGTGGGTTTCATGTTGTTGGAAGTTAGAAAACACTAGATTCAATTATTGGATACACTATTTGAAGGCATTTTTAACATTCTTTAATTCTATTTAAAGTTATCAAACACCAAATTCAATCATTGGATACACTATTTGAAGACTTTTTGAATATTTTTTTTGTAGAAAAGGTTAGTGTCATCATTTTTAAATATTCTTTGTTACTATATAGAGACAAATTTGATTATGATTTGATAAGTTGTTTAATATATAGTGAATTCATTAAAATTTGTATGTTTGAATGAATTGTTATTTGGAAATGGTTAGAAATTTAACAAGTTATTTAATATATATTATGTCTTTATTGAAATAATTGTAATTTTTATATGTATTTGAATGATTTTCAATTTACAAATTGTATTTAATTTAGATGTTTGGATAATTTGACATATAAAAATCATCCTCATGCCAAGTAATAAATAGAAGAGAGGGAGAGGGATTTGGAAATTAAAAGAGATAAAATGAAACTAAAACATGAACAAAGAAAATTGCAAAGCAATAATGAAGAATTGTCTTTCCAAGAGGAACAAGAACCACCAATACAAAGAAACAAAGAGGAAGAATTGGAAAGACAAAGAGAATGAATGAGACTATTACACTCAAGAAGAAAATTGAATTGTGAAGCTACACCATCTTCCAATGTTGGAGTCATATCATCATCTCATGTTGAAGAGATGCTAATTTGTACATTCAACAATATACACACTCTATTAGGTCATGTTGAAGGCACAACACCAACATATAAAGTAGCTGATATTCCATCTTTTGCATCTTACTACCAAGGCACATCATCTTCAATTCAAGGTATGCAAAACAATTAACCTTATTTTGATGTTCAAAATGTTGTGGGAATAGAAGAGATTATAACACCTTCTAGAATTCATTTTAGAAGAGCAAAACATTTGATTGATATTGATACTAACATTTTGAAATCAGTGCCTGACAAGATTAGCAAGCATAGTTATCAAAGAAAAATTAATCATATGTGGAGATTATTATTTGAAGAATTAAATTTTACAGGTCAACACCAATTTTTGTTAAAATGATGGGGAATTTGCAGTTTAGGCCCATCATGAAGATTCTTAGGCTAAGAATGATGGATGCTTGGAATGAAAAAAGTATTGTAAATAATATAATGAGTGCTTATGACAAAGTGGGTTCTAAATCATGTACCAGAGATAGTAATATCACAAGAAGAGTGCTTACATCAACAATAGTAAGTACCCAAATGAAGAAAGCTTGACTCATGAGAAAGACAAGGAAAACATTGAAAATCAATTGGGGTATTCTAAGGAGAGCCATGCTAAGGTGTGAGAGATTGGAAGATCCAACAAAAAATGAGTTATGGACATTCAACAATAGACTATTGTGAAAGAATAAAGAAATTAGTTAATATTTAAAATCATTGATTGAAATTTTTTGGAAAAATAACACACATGTTTCCCCTAATAAAAAAGATAATGTAAGAAGGAGGATTGGTAGCCAAAATCATGACCCGCATGAAAAACATTTTTGGACTCATCTAAAACACAATTTTTTGCAAAATTTATTGGCATGTATCCTCAAATTTGAATAAGTCAAAGATTTTTTGAGATGGGTAAGATTTTTCATGTGAATATAAATCACACAAGCACAACTTCTTGTAGCATACATATTGAATTTTCTAACCATTTTGATTTTTTTAGGCATATATGTGTGTTTTTGCATTCCAAGTTTGTTTTGCAAGGTTGTGACATGAATGAGCCACCTAGTTCTTCAAGTGAATTCATATCCAACATTTTATGAGAAATAGGGGACAACCAACAATTTTACAAGACATCATGCTTGGGTCGTACATGATTATTTTGTGGTTCTTTGCAATTTTTATCAACCTATGAACATATGAATAGTACACATGCAATTGGAAAGAAAATAGTAGATTATGTAAAATATAAGACAATGACATGCTCTAAAAGATGAGAAATAGGGTAAAAGATATGATTTAGTCATTGAAAAGATTATAGTGTATGAGTTCATAAAGATTTTT
This sequence comes from Cupressus sempervirens, assembly GCA_028749045.1. Lineage (NCBI taxonomy): Eukaryota > Viridiplantae > Streptophyta > Pinopsida > Cupressales > Cupressaceae > Cupressus > Cupressus sempervirens. The sequence continues at coordinate 505,727,130 of CM053788.1, forward strand.
CATGAAAATATTATTAATGAGTATGCAAGGCATACACATAGAGATTGATGGATGAATTTTCAATTCAAGTTGTGCAACGATATGGTTCCACTGGATACCATTGTATCAGTTATAGACTTCGCAAAGAACTATACACTACAACCTCAAAATTAGGTTCAAGAAAAGTATTATACTTTTCAACAGGGTTACATATTTGTTCAAATAACATTCATGCATTCACCTACAAGTACAAAGGATGATATGAATATTTTGAGAGAGTACCATTTTTACATCAACAATGATTGATCACATTCTACAGAGTTTGTACATTATTGTTTTCAACTAGTTTGTACATTGTTCTATTCATTGAGAAGGATGCACATGTTGTCTAGAATTCAATATATGTGGAATTTCATAGAGGTTGGTCATGGAAAAGGAGAGCACGATGGTGTAGGCCCATGCATCAAAAGAGCCTTAGCTCATGAAGAACTAAAGTACAAAGATTGAGAAATATTAAATCCATCATCCAGTGGTGTAACACTACAATGGGTCTAGGTAAGGAAGGTGAGTCTACAGTTAGTATATATTTTTGGTTTATAGACAATACTAACATTGCACCATATGAAGATTGTTGCACACTAATAGGTTCAAGTGAGTTGCACTCTTTTAGAAGCTCTGATGCAGATACATGGAGTATCCACACACAAAAAATGCCATGCTATTATCCATCATGTGCAAAGAAAAATTGGGACGAGTGTGAGTCAATTGAATGGGTTGACAAATGAGATATATGGGTTTTGGACCCAACTAACACCTATCACCCCCCATAAGCACTAGAGATGGTAGAGATAGATTCATCCATTGACTTTGACCACCTATTTGATCTAGTTCAACCTAGTAATATATATATCTTTATAATTTCAATATGTAACTTTATAACTTTTACCTAAGCATTTTTTTGAATTAATGACCACATTTTGTATATTTATCATTGCAGGCCATATTTTTGTTGTTATTTCTCTTAAAGACAATGAAAAAGGGATAGATTATTATTTGTGTCATTGTGTCTAGGCCAAAAAAATTGGATCACTTGGTTATAGATGGAGAAATTTTAGAGTATATCGGTGTGGTAGTTGTAACTAACACATGGATTAGATGATATTCTATAAAGAACCCTGACTTGTGATTATTCAAAGATTGGAAAACAAAGAGGAAGATTCTTCATTATTCAAACCTCATTTTCACATGAAATGTCCACTTGATTAAATATGGTAGAAAACCACATAATAAGGCTCTTTGGAAGGTTTGCAAGTTAGACTAGGAGGCAATACTTGAGACATTAAAATCTAGAGCAGATCCAATTGGTTCATTAGATTGAATAAGGAGAGAGGGAGAGAGAGGGAGAGAAAGAGAGAGTAGGGGATGCATGGAAGAGATGCTATTCTTGATGAGATGTGAAAGAGACACAACCCTCCAATAGGTAATAAATAGTCATTTTGAGAATTTGAAGCAAGTGCATCCAATAAAGAAAAGGAACATCATTAAAGGATATATATATATGAACATTAACCAATAAAAACTATAAAGGAATACCAATATTGAGTATTCTATACAACAAAGATTTTTCCGAACTAAAGGTAATAAGTCATTCATAGTAGTTAGACAATTAAGAACTAGATATATAAACCATATTATTATTACATATGTATATAGTATTATTGACCAAATCAAAATTAGCAAAATGATATTACACATAATCTCAATTACAAGAACATGAAAGCTTTGCAATTTTAATAGTTATATTCTTTAGTCCCAAAAATGGACATTACAGATATTGCTCACTAATCCTTTACAATAGAAAATGTTTTAAAAAAATGGCATGTACTTGTATGAGGACATTATATATTACCAAAATCCCACATTGAAGAAGTTGGCTAGCCACTCAAAAAATAGTAATTGAATCCAAGTGGGATCATAAAGATACCTTAATAAACTAGAATCCTCTTTACTTAAGCAACATCTTGGTCATCTACTCGATTGAGACATGTTTGGGAACTAACAATCTCCATTTAAATGTGATAATGAGTTTTTTGTTGTTTTGTTAACATCATTAATATATTTCGATGAGAACTTTGAGGGATAATGTCCAACTTGAGTATCCTAGCCTCACAAGTCCTATAAATGCAAGGCCATTGATGAATAGGAAATTCTAATTGAAATACCTATGGTGTCGGAATGAAGTGTGACTAAATTCTTTGCCTACTAATGAGACAATGTGAGACTTCACTTCACATTGCTTTGTGGATAATTCTATAGCACTTATTACCTCTTGATCTAAATATTTTGTGTTTGTGTACATGTGCACTCTTTCCCAATAGTTATTTACATGTGCACTATTTAAAAAAACTAAAAACACCTAATCCTAATCTATCTTGACCAAAAACTCAAAAAACCCAATTTTTCCTAATTAGTAACTTTAGCTCATATCTTGCTCATATCTCTCTCACCATTTTTCATGGGATAAAACTATCTATTCTATTAGCACTAGGTACTGAGTAAACCCTAACCCCAAGCTCATGATCCTGTCCCTTTGAGTGCTCAAATATTCTTGGGCATGCTAAACCGAATTGACCCAAAGAGTCACTAAATGCCATAGGGCAGCAATCTTTGATGGGGCATAACTCAAAGCTCATGTGAGGTATGAAAGTGATTCTAGGTGCTACAAGACTATGTTTCTAAGACCTAGAATAACCTCTCTCACCTTTTAGAGATCAGATTCCATTTTGATTTTTGGGCCCCATCTCGGGTAATACTGAAACTTGTAGTGTTTGCCAGTAAAAAGTTACGAACTACCAAATCTCTCTCACTATTCATCGTGGGATTGAACTATCTATTTTGTTAGCTTTGGATGGTTGGGTAAAGCCTACTCCCAAGATCATATCATCCCATTGAGCACTCAAACATTCTCAAGAAAGTTGAACTGAATCAATCCTAAGATTTACTAAATGCCATAGGGTAGTGATCTTTGACGGGGCATATCTAGGAGCTCATGTGAGGTATGGATGTGATTCTAGGTGCCATAGGGCCATGTCACTAAGACCTACAGTAACCTTTCTCTATTTTTTGAGATCAAATTTCACATTGAATTTGTAGCTATATCTTGGGTGATGCTAAAACTTGTAGTGTTAGCTAGTACAAATTGCCAATTGTCAAATCCCTCTCATTGTTCATCGTGGGATCAAACTATCTATTCCATTAGCTCTAGGTAGCAAGGTAAACCCTAACCCTAAGCTTGTCCCATAATTTTGAGTGCTCAAACATTCTCGGGCATGCCAAATAGATTTGACCCAAAGAGTCAATAAATGCCATAGGGAAATGATCTTTGATGGGGCATATCTCGGAGCTCATGCGAGGTATAAATATGATTCTAGGTGCTAAAAGATAATGTTTCCAAGACCTACAATAGCCTCTCTCACTTTTTGGAGGTTAGATTTCATTTTAATTTTGTGGTGCTATCTCGGGTGATGCTAAAACTTGTAGTGTTGGATAGTACAAAGTTGCCAACTATCAAATCTCTCTCACTATTCATCATGGGATCAAATTGTCTATTCCATTAGCTTTGAGTGGTTGAGTAAACCCTAGCCCCAAGCTTATCCCATCTCATTGAGCACTTGAACATTCTCGGGCATGCCAAATTGAATCAACCCAAGAAGTCACTAAATGCCATAGGGTAGTGATCTTTGATAGGGCATATCTCAGAGCTTGTGTGAGGTATGGATGTGATTCTAGGTACTACAAGACTATGTCACCAAAATCTACAATAAACACTCTAGACTTTTGGAGATCAAATTATATTTTGATTTTGTGGCCCCATCTCAGGTGATGCTAAAACTTGTAGTGTTGGCTAGTACAAAGTTGCCAACTGCCAAATATGTCTCACCATTCATTGTGGGATTAAACTATATATTCCATTAGCTCCAAGTGGTCAGGTAAACCATGATCCCAAGTTCATCCCATCCCATTGAGTGCTTAAATGTTCTTACACATTCCAAACCAAATAGACTCAAAAAGTCACTATATGCCATAGGGTAGTGATCTTTGGCAGGGCATATCTCAAAGCTCATGTGTGGTGTGCAATTCTAGGTGTTATAGGAGTGTGTTACCAAGACCTACAATAACCTCTCTCACTTTTTTGAGATTAGATTCCATTTTAATTTGTGGCCCCATCTCAGGTGATGTTGAAACTTGTAGTATAGTTGGCTAGTACAAAGTTATCAACTATCAAATCTCTCACATCATTCATCATGGGATTGAACTATCTATTCTATTAGTTACTGAGGTAAACATTAGACCCAAGATTTTTCCATCCTATTGAGTGCTTAAGTGTTCTCAAGCATGCCAAACTGAACTAACCCAAAGAGTCACTAAATGTCATAGGATAACAATCTTTGATGGGGCATATCTTAGAGCTCATGCGAGGTATGAATGCAATTCTATGTTTTATAGGACCATGTTTTTGAGACCTACAATAACCTCTCTCACTTTTTAAAGATCATATTCTATTTTTATTTTGTGGCCCCATTTTGAGTGATGCTAAAACTTGTAGTGTTGCCTAGTACAAAGTTGGCAACTGTCAAATCTCTCTCACCATTCATTGTTGGATTGAACTGTCTATTTTGTTAGCTCTAAGTGGTTGGGTAAACCCTAGCCCCAAGCTCATCTCATCCCATTGAGTACTCAAATAGTTTTGAGCACACTAAACCAAATCAACCCAAAGAGTCACTAAATGTCATAGGGAAGTGATCTTTGATGGGGCATATGTTGGAGCTCATGTGAGTTATTGATGGGATTCTAGGAACTACAAGACCATCTTGCCAAGACCTACAATAACATCTCTCACTTTTTTGAGGTCGAATTCTATTTTGATTTTGTGGCCCCATCTTAAGTGATGCTAAAATTGGTAGTGCTGGCCAATAAAAAGTTGCCAACTTCCAAATCTCTCTCACCATTTCTCATTGGATCAAACTATCTATTTCATTAGCTCTGGATGGTTAGGTAAACCCTATCCTAAATCTCATCCCATCCTATTGAGCGCTCAAATATTCTCAGGCATGCCAAACTGAATCAACCCAAAGAGTCACGAAATGCCATAGGAAAGTGATATTTGAAAAGGTATATCTTAGAGCTCGTGCATGGTATGGATTTGATTCTAGGTGATTTTTTTTCCATTTTTATTTTGTGACCCCATCTTAGGTGATGTTGAAACTTGTAGTGTTGGCTAGTACAAAGTTGCCAACTACCAAATCTCTTTCGCCATTTATTGTGGGATCCTACTATCTATTCCATTTTCTCTATGTGTCTAAGTAAACCCTAGACCCAAGTTCATCTCATCCCATTGAGCAATAAAACATTCTCAAGCACACCGAACTAAATCAACCCAAAGAGTCACTAAATGGCATATGGAAACAATCTTTGATGGGGCATATCTTAGGGCTTGTGTGAGGTATGGATGTGATTCTAAGTGCTATAGGACCATGTTTTTGAGACCTACAATAACCTCTCCCTCCTTTTGGATATTGGATTACATTTTGATTTTGCAATCCCATCTCAGGTGATGCTGAAAATTATGGTGCAGGGCACCTAGGTGGCACCTAGATATGTCATCTCATCTAATTATGGAGACTCATGATAGAAGGTAAATGGGTGATCATACACCTCATTTTGAAAATTTTATTTTTTTATGGTAATAAGGTAATCCTTGTTTGTACGGTCAAGGAACTTGAGGTCACCTATAAACCTAAGTTGCCTTAGTCCTAAGTATTTTTTGTTTTTTTGTTTTTTTTGTCAATAAGTTGACTCAATAAGTTTTTTGAGAGTCATTACACCCTATATAGGTCCTATGTGTTACCAAAAACCACTTGGTTAAGCTCTAGGAAGAGTTAGTGCAAAAATTATTGCTAACAACTTTTTAGAAATTTTAGCATTTTTTTGGAAAATGTTGAAATTAACCTTGTAACCAATCAAATCTAAGTTGGAATGGATGTCAACCTTGGAAGGAAACTCAGGTGCGGAAATAGCTTCCTACACTAATCTCATAAGCAAAGTATGATGTAAATCCTATTAAAATCTTCTTCACTTACAGATTCAATATCATGTAAACAACAATATTGCAGCCAACCATGCATATAGAAAATAGACAAAGAAAGGAACACATAACACAAGGATTTTTCAGTGGGGAAAAACCTTTCAGTAAAATAACCCCACCCCTTCAAAACCTGCACAATGTATTATCTTCAACACGAGGTTACAATAAACTTGCAATGCAAGTTCAACATCAACAACAGAAGACTCCAGTAGCTACTCGCAGTACCAACAATACACCATTTTCGCATCGCATCTCTTCGCAACCCTAAAAATGCTTATAACATGCACTTCACTTTAGGGCTACTCCCAAAGATAAACCATATTAGGGTTTTACCATATTGGGGTAGAGTGTACAGTACTCAAATATCTTAGTTGCCACATGTCTTCACCTGTCATTGAATCTTCCTAACATAGCTCTTACGTGTCATAGGAATCCGTCATAACCATTTTAGTCATGATCTCCTTACACACAATTCAAGATGTCAACACATCAACATTATTTGCAAGAAATACATTTTACAAAACAAATAATAAGAATAGGAATTATACAAGGTTGAGACACCTTATTCCTAACACTATCCCACTTGTCAAACACCTTGTAAGAGCAACAGGAACATAACAGGAACTAACTGCTATAGGCCAAAAGGCCCATAGACTCCGAACACCATCTAAACTTCTCAGTGCCCACTGGTTTCGTTAATGCATCTGCAACATTCTTCATAGTATCTACCTTTTCTAAATTTACCTTTCCATATTCCACCATATCTCTCACAAAGTGATACTGCACATCAATGTGCTTCATTCTAGCATGGAAAGTTAGATTCTTTGCAAGGAAAATAGTACTCTGACTATCACACCAAATAGTAATCTGTTCTGCATCAACACCAGCATCAGAACACAATCTCTTAAGCCAAATGGCTTCCCTAAAAGCATGAGTAGCAGCCATGTACTTAGCTTCTGTAGTGGACAAAGCAACCACAGGTTGTCGCTTGCTCATCCAACTAATGGTACCACCAAACATAGTGAACACATAAGCACTGGTGGATCTCCTGTGGTCAATATCACTTGCCCAATCTAAATCCACAAACCCATGAATACAAACTGAATGTGGAGATCCAGAAGAGTTACCATGATAACATATGGAGTAATCTGATGTACCCCTCAAATATTTGAATACTCGCTTAATTGCATCCCAATGTATCCATCTAGGATTAGCCATTAATCAACTCAAGACTCCCACTGCTTGGGTAATGTTTGGTCTAGTATAGACCATAGCATACATAAGACCACCAACTGCACTAGCATAAGGTACTCTACTCATGTCCTCCACCTCACTAGGAGATTTTGAACAATCATCTAAAGATAACTTTGTTCCCACAAGAATAGGAACACATAATGGTCTACAATCTACCATGCTGAACCTGTCCAACACAGACTTCACATACGTACTCTAACTTAACCAAAGTTTTCTGTTAAACCTATCTCTACTGATTTCCATACCCAAGATGTACCTAGTTTTCCCAAGATCTTTCATCTCAAACCATGCTGACAACTAAGATTTAAAATCAGAAATCATACCCTTACCCTTCCCAAACAACAACATATCATCAACATATAATGCAACAATAAGAAGGTGATCATTTTTATGAAATAAACACAATGATCTGATTTTGATCTTACAAATCCAATTGACAACACAAATGCATCAAACTTAAGGTACCACATCCTAGGAGATTGCTTCAAACCATATAGAGATTTCTTTAATCTGCAAACAAAGGATTCTTTACCTTTAACAATGCAGTGCTCAGGCTGTGACATATAAATCTCTTCCTCCAAATCACCATGAAGGAAAGCTATCTTCACATCCATCTGCTCTATCTCTAAATCATATGATGTGACAAGAGATAACAGAAATCTAATGGATGTCAACTTTGCAACAGGAGAGAATATTTCACCATAATCTATTCCCTCTACTTGTGAATACCCCTTTGCAACCAATCTAGCTTTGTACCTTTCAACACTGCCATCTACATAAAATTTCTTCTTGAACACCCATTTACAGCCAACAGATTTTCTCCCTTTAGGCAAAGGTACAAGGTCCCATGTTTTCTTTTTCTCTAATGAAACCATCTCATCATCCATAGCCTCAATATAGGAACCTACATCTTCCATGCCCAAAGCCTCTTTCACAGATCTAGGCTCACCAGTGTTAGTAATCAAAGAAAAAGCACAACTAGAATCTAACATAGAATAACCAAACCTTTATGGTTGATTTCTTTCTCTTGTGGATCTCATCAAGATCTGAGGTTGAGGTTGTTCTTCCTCTTCTTCTAAACTATCAGAGCTGCAAGAGCTCTCCTCATCATTAGACCCAACATGGTCTCTCTGTTCAGTCTTCTCAGGGGTAGGAGGCAACTGAACAACATCTTTTTCCTTTTCTTTTTCATCTGGTTGTAGCACAATAGGAGAAGTTGTTAGCTCTCTAAAAATAACATTTCTACTATACAACACCTTACTAGTCACAGGATCCCAAAGCTTGTATCCTTTCACACCAACACTATACCTGATGGAAATACATTTAACAGCTTTGTTTTCCAACTTAGATCTTTTCTCCATTAGAACATGTGCATAAGCTTCACAACCAAAAACACAAAGATGTCTAATTGAAGGCTTCTTACCAGACCACACCTCCATGGGTGTCTTACCAACAAGGGCTGATGTAGGAGATCTATTAACCAGATAGCAAGCAGTGGCCATAGCTTTGGCCCAAAACCTTTTTTCTAAACCAGATCCACTAAGCATACTCCTAGCCTTCTCCATCAGTGTCCTGTTCATTCTCTCTACAACTCCATTTTGTTGTGGGGTATACGGAGTTGTCTTGTGCCTCTCAATACCTTGTTCTTTACAAAACTGTTCAAACTCTGTTGAGCAAAACTCACCACCATTGTCAATTCTCACACACTTAATCTTCTTACTAGTCTGATTCTCTATAAGGGCTTTGAATTCCTTGAATCGACTAAAGACTTGTGTCTTACTTTTAAGAAAATAAATCCATGTCCTTTTACTATAATCATCTATGAAAGATACAAAAAATATAGACTTGGAGATTGAAGGAACTTTTACAGGACCAAATACATCAGAAAGAATAAGATCCAAAACATCAGAAGATTTGTGAGAACTAGAGTAAAACTGAACACAATTTTTATTTTTCAGGGTTCTAAGACCCTTCTCACCAATGTGACCAAATCTCAAATGCCACAACATTGTCTTTTCTACAAGAAGCTTTCCTTCCAAAGTGTTTGCACCCTTAGGTACACTTGTTGCACTACCATCAGAACTACTAACCATAGTCTTCTTTACTACTCATTCAGATGGTGAGGATGAAGTGATAGCTGCTCTCTTCTTTGAAACAGAAGAACTATTACACTGAGAAATGTATGCATCAAGCTAAAATAAAGTACCTCTCCTAGTACCCTTAGCAAGCACCATAGCTCCTCTCATCATCTTACATCCATCTTTAGGAAAAACAACTTGCACACCTACATCATTCAGCATACTTACAGATAATAGGTTTCGTGCCAAACCTGGAATGTGCATAATTCCATTGATTCCCTTTACTCATCCATCAGGAAATTTGATAGTGACCCTTCCACGTCCAACTATCTTTAGGTGAGAATCATCACCCAAGTACACCTTTCCACCATCGAACTCTTCATATCTTGAGAAACAATTTTGATGAGAGGTCATGTGAAAAGATGCACCTGAGTCAACCAACCACACATCATCAGATGCATGGGCTGCTAAAGCTACGATGAATGCATCGCCATCTTCTTGAGATTTTTCAAAACCAAAATTTGAGGCTTTCTTCTACTTCTTAGGCTTTTTACAGTCTTTACAAAAGTGCCCAGTCTTATCATAGTTCCAACATTTTACCTTGGACTTATTGGAAGTCTTTGACTTCCCACAGGATTTGGATCCACCCTTATTGTCAGACTTACTATCATTTTTCTTCCCTCTTTCCGTGGATCTCCCACGAACAACAAGGGCTTCTTTTTTTGAAACGAAAGCCTTTCTCCACATCTCCTTTGATAGCAGCAAAGAGACCACATCATCCATTTTGAAGGTGACTAATGTGCTTTTGAGAGCCATCACAAGATGGTCACATGAATCTGGCAAAGAACACAAAAGTGTGTAGTAATGATCCTCCTCCTCTAACTTGACACCAACTGATGTCAATTGTGTAGCCAGCAGATTAAATCCATTTAAATGATCCGTTAAGGATCCACCTTCCTCCATTCAAAGAGAATACAACTTCTTCCTCAGGAACAACTTGTTCACCAAATATTTGGCCTGATACATGGCCCCAAGTCTCTCCCACAAACTATATGCAGTTTTCTCATCTAGAACATTCAGAAGGACTACATCAGTTAAACAAAGTCTTATGAGACCCTGAGCTTTAAGGTCTTTGATATCCCAATCTATTTGAGTTATAGTTGCTGATCTTGTAGCACTTGTAGTCGCTTCCCATAGGTCATGATCTTCCAACATGTCTTCCATCTTGAGTTTCCACAACTTGAAATTAGTGCCATTAAATTTCTCGACCTCCATTCTTCCATATGATGAACTTGCCATCTCAATCTACAAATAAGATTTAGGATGCTCTGCACAAGACTCCCACTCAACTTGAGATTAGCTCAAAAAAACCTACCCAACAACTAGGATCAAAAGTTGATCAAGCTCTGATACCACTTGTAAGGAAACTCAGGTGCAAAAATAGCTTCCTACACTAATCTCACAAAGAAAGTATGATGCAAATCCTATTAAAATCTTCTTCACTTACAGATTCAATATCATGTAAACAGCAATATTGCAGCCAACCATGCATACAAAAAATAGACAAAGAAAGGAACACATAACACAAGGATTTGTCATTGGGGAAAAACCTTTTAGTAAAACAACCCACCCGTTCAGAACCTGCACAAAGTATTATCTTCAACACGAGGTTACAATACACTTGCAATGCAAGTTCAACATCAACAATAGAAGACTCTAGTAGCTACTCGTAGTACCAACAATACACCATTTTTGCATCACATCTCTTCACAACCCTAAAAATGCTTATAACATGTGCTTCAATTTAGGGCTACTCCCAAAGATAAACCATATTAGGGTTTTACCATTCTCTGAGAAAATAGGAACCCCAAAAAAAATTTTGAGCCGATGCCCCGAACCCCACTATTGGGGTAGAGTGTACAGTACTCAAATATCTTAGTTGCCAAATGTCTTCACTTGTCATTTAATCTTCCTAACATAGCTCTTACGTGTCATAGGAATCTATCATAAATTTTTTAGTCATGATCCCCTTACACACAATTCAAGATGTCAACACATCAACATTATTTGCAAGAAATACATTTTACAAAACAAATAATAAGAATAGGAATTATACAAGGTTGAGACACCTTATTCCTAACAAACCTCTACGAGGTTAGAAGAGGAATAAGGTGTTGGTGATTATTAAGTTCTTTTTATATTGTAAGGAATCACTATTAATGTTAAAATTGTATATAGGATCATTGAGTTATTGTCAAATATCTTTACTTCTTGTTTAGGACAACAAACCCGTACTTTGTCAGAATGAAACACCACTTTAGTTGCATGTTATCACTAAATGGAGTTAGTGGAAGATGTTAAGGATTTTATTGGTTGGTTTAATAGCCATTTCATGGGTTTGAAACATAATAACTTCCCTTTGTGAAGAGTTGGGCGAAAATAAAAAAATTACATGTTGTTGTAAAGAAATTATAGTCATAGGATGTTGAAGAATCTCTTAGAAGAATGGAATGGATGACAGACTAAAGTTTGTGAGATAGTTATTAGGTGTTCCTTGAACTATCTAAGGTTTTAGTTTGAAGCAAGAAGTTGATTATGATCCATTTCTCAAATTTGCTCATTTTTCCCTTATTTCTTCCCAAGTCTTGAAAGGGAAAGTGATCAAGTAGTTTTCTAAAGTTGGGTAGAAGTTTGTTTAGTGTTGTAACCAAGTTGGAAAGAGTCTTTGAAGACACTTAGGAAGGTGGTAAAGTTAGTTTGTCTTAAAAGTGTTCTTGTTGGGAATCCACTAGCTTTTGGTGTGAGCACTCTACATTATTTTGGAGGAAAATTATAATAAAATGAAGTACATGAAATGTACTTCAAACGTAAACAACAAAAACAAGATATATATTATGATAACCAATAATATCATACATGAAAAAAAATATCATATATTGACCAATAATGTCATATGTCTAATAATGTCATGGATCAAATATGTCATACATCAAATATAAAATGTCATATATATATATATATATATATATATCAAATGTATGTCAAATATGTCAACTAACATAAAATTCATGATATATGTCCACTAATCCCTATACATGTGTGTCTATCCCTATATCTTCTTCTTCCCATGAGGGGAAGGAAACAAATCTCTAGAGGTCTTCGATCGTTGTATTCCTCACACACTCTCTCATCCTCTTGTTTAGGCTCTTCTCTAACTAGAGCTGAAACAAAAAAAGTGATATGAATCAATAATTATTATACATTGAAATTAAATATATATATACACACAAAACTAATTAGTTTCTTAGCACCATCAAATAGTCACTCTATACGTCCTCCTCAAAGGCTCATGAATGATTAGGTGTAATAAGGCCCTAGAACAATTCAATCAATATAATAACTTATAAATTACATTTGAAATTTCAATACTAAAAATTATAAAAAATGAATGAAACTAAGAAAATTATTTTATACCTCAGTCAATGGCTTTGAACTAGCCATCACAACAACAACTCCATGATCAATGGACTAGCAAAGATGGGGAGGAGTCTCATACATCAACAACTGCATGTAATATAATAAAATTTACATGTAACATGAAACATGAAAAAAAATAATCAAATCAATTAAATTAAAATGAAACAAATCTACTTCTATGTACCTCTATCATACCTAGGCTCAAAGCCCCTTGTGAATGTCAATGGTCAAGTACAAAATCGATGCACATGGATTTTTTTTGTCAATCCTTCATATGATTACATAATAAATATATGTATTAATTTAAATGATTGAATTGATACATACCTCTTGACTCATTGATGGGATGTAAGTGGGGCCAGAGAATCTATACTAGGGTTATCAACACTCTTACCCTGAATTTTGAACAATGTCAAGACATGCTAATTAATTAGGCATTCACTATAGATACAAAATGTGATCAAATTAGTTTATTATAATTGTAATTTAACTATGTATCAATGCCAAATGGGTCACATAAGAACTCATCAATGACTAGCCCATCATCCATACTATCTCCAACATGATTGCTAAATGTGCATAAGGATCCACATGATGTGCACATGTGACCATGATGCAAAAAAGGATCCTCCTCAACTAATGGATTAATGCAATGAATGAGGGTCTACATCAAAGAATTGATAGTCACTAGAGTACTAGTCTCTATATTTTCCTTCACAACTAAAGGAACTATGACATGCTCACCTTATGACTTGATAATAGGTGCCCTAACTACATTAGGGTCACAACATGCCCCTGATCTCTTAAACAATGAACCCCCACCTCTACCCTAAGATTCTAAAATATCAATATAATTGGGGATATCACCAAGAACAAATTCACAATACAATTTCTTTATGAAATGCATTGGAACCTCATTATTATTGTAGGGAGGGGTATCAAAGACCATCCACCATTTATCCCAAAACTTATTTTTAATATCATAATGTATGCACCAATGGATGGGGAATTTTTAAGTTGTATGTTTAACGATGTCTTATTCTTTAGGATTTTTAAACAATGCATAGATGCTACCTTTTGCTATTTCCTTTTTTCTTACATCTTATAGGATAATTTTTTTGTGTGAAATCTTCTTTGTTCTTCCCTCTTAACATGCCAAATATCCAATTGACCACTAACAGAAGCTACATGGGTCATAATGGAGTCAAGGGAGGATGCCAATTATTCTCTCATATGATTGGTTTTTCCACAAGCTTTCAACCTACCAATGATTTCTTTTAACTATTTTATTCATTGTGTTATCTTGGGTGCTTCTTGGGTGCTAGAAGGAGATCTTTCAATTGGTGGAGGTTAAAAAATTTATTGCTCTTCTTGTGAAGGGTTTTGATTTTCATATTGAAGAGGGTTTTGATTTGGATCTTTTGGAGGGTTTTCATTTTGATTTTTTTGATAAGGCTAGGGATTTGGTCGTTGATTAGTCACATTTCTTGACAATTAACCAATTTAATTCTAAAATATACAAATTTAAAGAAAAATTGAAAAAACCTACAAAATAATGTAGAAACTTATAAAAAGAATGCAAAAACATATTAAAAAAATGTAAAAAAGAGAGTAGAAAATGTACTACACGATCTTGATTTTGATCTCCAATGATGAGAGGCATTTTGAGGAGGTGGGTGAGAAAATTCTTCAAGTTTTATAACCAGCATGTATGTTGTTGTGGAGAAAGAATGCAACAACTAAAACAAATGAAATGTGCCACAGGTTTGCAACCCATTTATTAAAACTTTTTCTTTTAAAAAGCATGCATGTGCTATAGTGTGTGTGCATAATTAGAATTTTAAAATTATGTTTTGTGTGTCATATTTTTGGCACCACAAATTGGTGCACTTACCTAGGGTAACAGGGTATCCAACCCTAGATCAACTAAAGACTATGAGTAGTTAGTCAAAGGAAGTCATTGAAAAGAACATAGGTTGTGTATGGAACAAAAGGGGAATGACAATTAACACAATTACAAATCCATTGATAGCTTTTGTAGTAATGATAATAGTACACAATTTTTATCATTCAAGTAGATTAAATAGTGTACCTTGCATTATAGTTGATATGGGCTATAAAATTGGGAATAAAGATCATATTTGAGTTCTTTCCTAGTTGTAGTTACAACAATTGATTGAATATCTTAGAGCTATAAGGAAAACAAAGAGTGCTCAGTGTAAATTTAGATCTCTTTTCGTATGTATTGTCTTCTATGTGCAAAATGCATTTCCTACATTTGTTAAGGTTGCATGGAAGACAAATAGACCAATTGCAGTATAGATAGAAGAAATCATTGAACAATTAGGTGATATCATTGAGTTAGTAATCACTAGTTATTTTGAAGATTTTAAACAATCTATGAAGAAGAGATTAAGGATATCAGTCTCACTAGTGGAGAAACATTATGATGATTTTTTCTTTCTAGTTGATACTAATCACACATATGTAGAAGCAACAATTCCTAGGGTGAGATGGCTAAGGCCATTAGGATATAATATTAATGTAGAGTAGGCCTCTGCATCAATATAGAATTACTTACAGAAGAAGTGGATAATGAATATCAAGCTTTTGGTAATTATGACTTGGCCAAATAAAAAATCACCATGGAATTGAAGATTGCCTTTGTAATCAAGAAGAAGAAAAAATTGGTAAAGAAATTGAAAGAAAAATTTGGTGGAGTCAAGAAAGAGGAAGAAGAGGAAGATGATGAAGAAGAAGACACACAAGCTCAAGCACCACTGACACTAACACAAGGTCGAGGAGAGGATCAGCAAGAAGATGAAATGGAAACTATAGAAGATGTCAAGGGAGAAGAAGTTGAGGAAGCACTTATTCCTACTAAAAAAGATAAAAGAAAGGAAAATAAACAAGTACTGACAAAAGAAAAGAAGGTTGGAAAACTAAGCCAACCTAAAACAATAGCACCTACCACAAGGGCTAGTACAAGAGTCACTACACAAAAGAATAAAGAGGTAGCCAAGCCTAAAGAGTAGGATTTGGAGCATAGAAAAGACCAAGAATAAAGAATGATGCCTAGGCTAAATCTAATGATAATAGCCAATTCCAAGTGGTGAGTCACACTCCCTCCTCAAACTTAGATAATTTATGTAAGAACACTAGAAACAATGTTGATTTGTCAAGTTTCTCTCACATTGATTTTGATAATCTTGGAAGGATTTAGAAGAGTCAAGTAGAGGAGGCAATATATGCCATGATGGCTACTTTTAAGAAAGCTCCTCTATAAATTTTCAACTCCATACCTAAGAGTTTATATTATAAAGTTGAGCAAAAATGACAGTATTGTTTAGACACAGAGATGCAAATTAGGGAGACAACACTTGCTCAAGTTATGCCATAACTTAGAAAGATAGAAATGTCTAAAGCCATAAAGAAATATGGTGTGAGATTTGTACCAAAGTATAGGCCATTTAGCATATTATAGAACAACATAGAGGATGTTGTACTGAAGTCCAAATAGATGTGGAAGATTACATTTGGACTAGGAATAGCCAAAGAAGATGATTAAGAACCTATTGATGTAGGAGATGATGAAGAAGATGACAATGAACAAGGCACAGTTGAGGGAGGAACTAATATGAATATTGATGATCACACAACAACTAAGGAAGACCAACAACCATATCAAAGTGTACAAGATACACAAATATTGAGTACTAGTCCTCCATAGGTGATAAGTGCAAGTACTAAATCTATCATAGTAAAGGATTTTTATAATGCTATTGATTAGAACATCAATCCCCTAATAGAGGAAGATTTGAAAAGGATGCTTATTCAATCTACACTATAGGACAAACTATGTGACAACCCTATATTACTAAGTGTATATGAAATTTAGAATTTAGAGACTATGACTACAAGGGAGGAAGTAAAAATACAAGAAACACCTAAAATTGCTCCTCAAGTCACAAGTGCACAACCTTCACAACCCTTAGTTATATGTCAAAGTAAGGAGACAACAAGTTGCACTATTAGCACACTCATGGAAGGCACTCTAGTCTTAGACAATATACAAGAATCTAAAAAAGACAAGGTTAAGATAATTAGAAAAGACAAGATGGAAACACTAGTAAATGATGGGACACAAAGCCAAATAGGTCAGGTAGATGCACCTACAGCTCTAGTATAAGATCAAGGTGCAACTAAAATCAAAGAGGCTAAAAAGGACAATTCTAAAGAGACAAATTTGACATCTGACTTGAAGGAGCTAGTAGCAATTCAAGCACTGGTGACATTACCAAAATCTAGAACTCCTTCCAGTCAAACTCTTCAGAGGCTAAGCATAGATGCTAAACCATTGCAATACTCAGTGCCAAGTTCTAGATCATCTAAGGAAGAAGAGATAACAGGTTATGGAGATATTAGCCTAGATGAAGAAATTGTATTGCCCAAGTTTGATTATGCAACATTAACAATTGAGTAGATGGGTATACTACAAGAGGCCCTAGCAATGGAGAAACATTAGGAATTTCTCAGAAGGGAGCATAGGTAGAGGCAAGCTTTGATTGAGATCAAAGACATTTTCTTAGATGCATTTAGTCTAGCTACTCCAGATGAAACAAAGCCTATCATTGAAAAATTGACCAACATAGTGGAAAGAGTAAGTGACCAAGACCTAAATACTAATGTGAAATTATTAGAATGGTCTGAGAAGAATTTTCAAAACAAAATTAATCAAAAGATATCTAGTGATATTGCACTAACCTAGGTTGCAATGGAAACTAAGATAGATAGTGTGAAGAAGGTACTATAGAACATTTTCTCTCTTTTCACCAAATTGTACAATCCTACACTCTTCACATAGGAGATAAGGAATCATATCCTAAGCTTGGAGAGTCAAATGCAATAATCTAGTGCAATATTTCCCATGACTCCAACACAAAGTGAAAAACACTTTAGGACCCTCTTGCAATCCCAAAGTTAGTTAGCAACATTATAAGAAGATGAAGCCGATATCAAGGCTAAACTAATTAGCATCCAATCTACATTGACTCCTCACATGGAGATTTTACACAAGGATCTAGGCTATATAAAAAAACTTATGAAGAAAGACCCCAATCTTTCTACATTAGATGGCTTAGTACACCTTGCTACCAAGTTGGTCATCCAAATTAATTATTTGGAGGTAGCATGTGATAATTGGGATGCAGCTCCTAGAATTATACTTGAGGTCCACAAATACTTTTTGGACAAATACATTATTAGTGTATAACCCATTGACATCATTTTCAAAAAGAGGGGTAAGACCAAGAATGGGGGAGGGAGAATTGGGGGTAAGATCAAGTGGGAGAGCAACCAAGCAAGAGAGAAAGAGTATCAGTTCAGGCAAATCTACTCAGCTAGAGAAAGCTTTTGATAGAGAGTATATTATAGTATAGAATAGATCAAACAAATTAGGGGGAGTTATAAGATTTTGAGGTATAAGTCATGTTACAAAATTTTGATATTTCAAAATTTTGTATAGAAGCTGAATAGTCATTTATGTTATGCTCGTAAGAATAAGAGTATTAATGTATGACCAATTTTTTTTGACACTCATGTCAAAGGGGGAGATTTTTAATCTCAGATTGGTTTTTGACAAGTGGGTGTCTATACACTTAAGTCACTTAGTTCATGTTTATCAAGTAACATATGTTGAGCACAACATATAAGTTAGAGCATGCTGAGTACATAGTGAGTGATGAGTCACTCATATGCCAAGTCACTCATGTGCTAAGTAGATAGTATGTGTTGAGTGATTCAAGAGTCAAGAAATAAGTGCATGCTAAGTCATTTAGATGTTAGGTGACAACATTGAAGTCATAGTTAGTGCTGAGCACTAAGGACTTCAGATGCCGAGTAACATATTTTTGTCATATTTATTTGTAGTGGTACAAACTACTATGTAAACCATTTTTGGGCCAACTTAAGGATTGAATTGTGATATTTTTGTGATAAGGAAAAATCCTAAATGGAAATCCCTATGTATTACATGCATCCAATTAGATAAAGAGATGGTTTAAGTGACAATATGGATAAATCTCAGTCATTGATTCATACCTAATCCTAAGTTAGTTAGGTCTTTTTAAGGAGGAAAAAACCTAAACTTAAAATAAATGAGAGAGAATGAATGAATGGAAACTGAGAGTTTTTCATGTGTAAACTAGGACATTCTCTTGGAATTACAATAGGAAAGATAAACTTCTAGGAGTAGGGGGGGCTAAATTATTAGTTTACACTAGGATCCATAAAACTTGCACAACACATCCATCTCATAGATTCAATGAATAAACTAAAATAACATGTAAAGAATGTACATCTAAAACATGTAAACATATAAGCAATCACACACATATGACACCAGATATGTTTACCCAGAAAGCTTTCAATGAGAAGGTAAAACTGGGGTGTGGATGACACCCAAAAATCTTCACTACTGCAGCAATAAAGTGTATCCAATGAAGGTTATAATGTCTTTACCATTAAACATGATCTACCCTATGAGAGGTCTGCCATGTTAAAGGCTTACAAAGACTATTATGTCTCACCTTGTTAGAGGATTTCAACACCCTATTAGAAGTGTGCCTAGTTAAAGGACTTTAACTCACAACTAATTAATCACTCTATTAAAGGATTTCATACAACCTATTAGGACTGCTCTGTTAAGATATTTTGAATAAAATCACCTATTAGAATTTTTAACTTTGATCCTATTGTTAGAACTTGATTTCTTGATAATAGATCACCTCTAAACTGGTGTATCTTCAATCTTTCTTGATTAGATGTCTCTTTGTTGTATCATTTTCTTTCCTATATTATGCTCTAATTGATTTTGCAATATGATCTCACTTTTTAACTTCTAAGCCACCATGAATACTTTGTTTATTCATATAAACTATTATCTTCACTCCTTCAAAATTCATAGAATGTTTAGGGCTTTCCCTCCTTCAGAAGACTTTGGTGACTTAGGGATAGGTATGAGTATATGGCTGAGATTCATCCATTTTGTCACTTAATCTTTCCTATTTTCTCATTGGTTGCATGTAATTGAATAGGGAATCCAATTAGAGATTCATCCTTATCTCCAAATATCAAAATTCAATATAATTAAGTTCAGTAAAAAATGGTTTACATAGTTGTTTGTTCATTTACAAAAAAATATGTCAAAAATGTTTTACTCAACACCTAAAGTTTCTAATGCTTGACGTGCACTAATATTTATACTATGACTTGACATCTATAATTTTTGACATCCACTATTTACTTGGCACCTAAATCACTCAGCATATACTATCTACTTGTGACATGAGTGTCTCGACACTCACTATGACTTGACATGCTCTATAATATTCATGTTGTGCTTGGCATGCACTACTTGTTTGGCATGAACTAAGTAACTTAAGTTTGTTGACACCCACTTTTCAAAACCAATCTAAGATCAACAATCTCCTCCTTTGACATGACTATCAAAAACACTTGAGTATATATTAATATCCTTAATTTCATGAGCATAGCATATCTTAACTTGGCTTATATACAAAACTTTAAAATGTTAAAATTTTGTAATAACTTGTATAACTCAAAATTTGATAACTCCCCCTAAGTTGATATGTGTGTACTATGTCCAAAATTTGGTACTCTTGTTGAGTAAATATGATACTCTTTGGCTTCATGTTGAATAAACTTCCTCTTCTCTTAGCTTGTTCTATCTTTACTCTATCCGTTATCTTGCTTCTATCTCCCCCTTTTCTTACTCTCCCATTTCATTGTCCCCTAAAATATTTCTCCCCCTTTCTCTTATTCTCTCTCTTTTTGACATTTATGTCAATGGGCTATACACTTATAGTGTGTTTTTCTAGAAAAGATTTATGGACATCCAATATCATCTTGAGAGTTGCATCCCAGTTCTCATGTGCTACATCCAATCACTTGATTTAGATTGCTAGCTCAACAGCAAGGTGAAGTAGACTAACTAGTGTAGAAAGATTTGGGTCTTTTTTCATTAGTGTTTCAGCATAGAATAGTTCCTTGTGTAAAATTTCTATATGAGGAATGAGAGTTGCATGTATGCTAGATAGTTTGGCTCTTATGTTAGCATCATCTACTATCTATATAGCTAATTAACTTTGGGATTGAAGTGATGTCCTAGAATGCTTCTCACTTTGAGTTGGATTCATAAGTAGTTTGGCACCTAATGAAGTAATTTAACTTTCCAAGATCAAGATGTAATTTTTGGTCTCTTGGATGAAGAGTGAAGGATTGCACAATTTTGTGTATAGTGAGAATATGTTCTCAAGCACCTTCTTCACATCCTAAACCTTAGCTGCTAATCCAACTTGTGTTTGTGCTATATCACCTAATATCTTTTCATTGACTTTTCTTTGAAACTTATTTTCTAACCATTCAACTAATTTTCCATTTATATCCAAGTCTTCATTATTAACCTTTTCCACTATATCTATCAGTTGTTCTATTAATGGCTTGGTCTCATTAGGATTCAAAAGACTGAATACATCTAAAAAGATGTCTTTAATATCTTCTAGTGCCTATTTCTACCTGTGCTCCCTTCAAAGTGTTTCTTGATGGTTTTTCCTTGCTAGGGCTTTTTATAATATGCCTATTTGTTCTACGGTTATTGTATCATGGACATATTTGGGAAAAATTATTTCTTCATCAAGGCTCAAATCTCCATACTATATGACTTCTTCTAGATTTGATGAACTTAGGCCCGACACTAATATTTGTAATGGAGTTGCATTAGTGCTTGACTTTTGAAGAGTTTGTGTGGAAGGGGTGTCAAATTCTGGTAAGGTTAGTAGGACTTGAATGGTTATTTTCTCCTTCAATCTGGGTGTTTGATCTGTCTCATCAAACTTGCTCTGTTCTATCACAATGACGTGACTTGCACCTTGATTTTGTGATATAGGTGCAGATAAGTCTATTTGACCTATTTATTATTCTTTTATAGTAGCAACTTGTGTTTCCATAGTGTTCTTTTCTACTACCTCATCCTTAGTTATTGTATCAACCTTGTTAGATGTATCTTCTGGTATTTGTACCAAAGGTTGTACATTAGTGACTAGAGGGATGATAGAAGGAAGTTCTTGTGGATTCACCTTTTCCCTTGCAGTATCAATCACTATCTTTTGTAGTTCATCCATGCTTACCAAAACATGATTAACACATAATTGTTCCTACAATTTATTTTGATCAAGTATCTTCTTAAGGTCTTCCTTTGTGAGAGGATTGATGTACTGAGCTATAACATTAGAGAGATCCTTGATTGTGATTGTTTTAGTAGTTTCACTTGTGTCATGTTGAGGACTAAAACTCAGCAATTGTGTGTCTTGGACACTCTATTCTTCTTGATATTGATCTAGCTAAGCTATTGCTTTTTCATCTATGTTCATTTTTGTTCCTCCCTTAACACTGTCATCATGATCATCATCCTCTTCATCATCCTTCACTTCAATGGGTTCAGGTTCTCCTTCCTTCACTGTAGTCAACCCAAAAGTGAGTATCCATATCTAGGTGGACTTCTTGACTACATCCTCAATATTATTTTGTAAATTGTTAAGGCTCTTTATTTAGGTGTGAACCTAATTGCATACTTCTTTACAGCCTTAGCAATTTGTGCCTTAGTTTAGGCATCACTTGGGCAAGTGTGTTCTCCCTAATTTGTATTTTAAAGTTTAGACAATATTGCCATTTTTGTTCAACTATGTCATATAAACTCTTTGGCATTGAGTTGGTAATCTCTAGTGGAGCTGTCTTTAATTTTTCCATCATAACATATATGGCTTCTTCCAATTTTTTTTTCCTCCACTTTACTCAAATGATCAAAATCAACATATGTAAATCCAAATAAGTCTGCACTATTCTTAACATTTTCACATAACTTTTCAAGGACTAAAAGACGATTATGATTCACCACTTTAAATTAGCTAATTTCATATGAATTTGTTTTCTCTTCATTAGACTTGGCTTGTGCACCATATTTTCTTCTTGGCCTTTTTGGCACTTGACCTCCTTGTTCTACTAGTTTGGTCTTCTCCTTATCCTTTTGAGTTGTTGCACATGTACTAGCCCTTTTAATAGGTACAACAAGATTGGGTTGACTTAGCTTAGCAACCCTTTTAGTTTTATTCACTAGTTGGACCTTAGCCTTCCTCTTCTTTGGCTTAGCAAGAGTAGGTGCTTCCTTGACTTCTCCTTCCTTGGCACCTTAAATAATTTTAGTCTCCACCTCTTCTAGTTGATCTTCACCCATGTCCTATGTTAATAAAAGAGATTCTTGTGCTTGGGTTTCCTCCTCCTCTTCTTCTTCTTCCTACTCGGCTCCCTCTCCAAATTTAGCTTTCAACTTCTTCACTATCTTCTCCTTTTTCTTCATTGAAAAGGAAGTCTTAAATTTCATTATGATTTTGGATTTAGCTATTTCATAATTTCCAAATATCTTTTCACTTTTATCTACCTCTTATGATAGTAAAGTAGTGATGATCACAAAGGCTTCATCCATATTTATTTCATAACCTAAGGGTCTCAACCATCTCACCCTTGGTGTAACAGCCTGTACAAAAGTGTAGTTAGCATCCATAAGAAAACATACATCATCATAGTGTTTTTGTACTAGTGACACTAGTATTATGAACCTTTTCTTCATTAACTATTTGAAATCTTCAAAGTATCTAGTCATTACAGATTCAAAGTTCTCACTTAACTATCCAATGTATTCACCAATCTACACTGCTACTAATCTGTTTGCTTTCAAAGAAATTGTTCCAAATGTTAGAAAGGTTTTTTCCACATAAAATAATATGCATATTAATATGGAACCAAATTTGTAGCATGCACTCTTTGTCTTTCTTATTTCTCCGTGGTTGTCCATCAACTGTTGCAATTGTAGCTTGCTAGATCATATGTATGATCTTTCTTAACAATCTTGTATCCAACATCCATAGCTATATAGGGAACATTATTTAATCTACTAGATTGATAGAACTTGTGTGATATAACCCTTACAACAAAGTCTATTAGAGGATCAATGATTGTGTTAATTGTCATGCCTTTCTTGTTCCAAATATATCTAGTATTTTTTTCAATTACCTTCTTTGAGTCACTTCTCAATGTCTTAGGTTGATCTAGGGTTGGGTAACTAGTAACCCTATGAATTATTCTCTTAGTAATTTTGATAGGTCCATTTTCTAGCCATAATGAACCATCATAAATTTGGCTAAGCACTATCCTAGTCCATTCTGTCTTGAATACATTTAGAAAATCTAATGCTCATGTTAATCCCTTCCTTTCAATGATTTTGAATTATTGTTTCAAAAAATCATTATCACAGAGTCTATTATATGCTTCCCTAATCTCTGTATCACTAATGCTTCCTATCTTATAGTTGTGGCATTTTCTTACATCTTGTACCATTAAAATGCAGCTGAATCATCAACAATGCACTAGAAGGGTCTTTCTTATAATAAATATTGTTAATAGCTTTGAAAATGGGTCGTTTGACTTTGTTACTAACTAAACATTCAAAACTTCCTTTCCTTCTACATTCTTTGAAATTGATGCCATAATGAGAAACTAGGGTTTACAAAATTTTAAGTTGTGTAGCTTGTCTCATGATAAATGCCTTATGAAATTTGATGAAATGATGTAGGATCATTGCTAAAATTTTTGCAACTACATTGGATGTATTTCCATATCACTTTTTACTCTACTCACTCTTTCTCAAATTTGAAATGATTAAAAAAGGGCTAAAATTGATCAAATACCCTTTGAAACCCTTGCAATAAATGTTGAGTTCCTACAAAGTTGTTTAGTCATCTCACATAGTTGTATGGCTTGTGATTCTTGCTCTAACTTGAAATTTTTGATTTCCTCATCTTGGACTCTATTCTTTTCAATCAGATCTACAATTCCTAAATCAAATTCATTTGGGTCTCCATCTGCAAATAACTTGGTAGTGTAAATCTCTTTGTATTGTGTGTCATTCCTTCTCTTCAAAGACTTCTTTTATTCTTTTCTTGCTTCATCTAGTTGATGTAGAATGAGTTGCATCTCAATTCCCTAATTCTCAATAATCTTTCCCAACTTTTAGACTTCCATTTCAAGATCTTTCCTCAAAGTTGCAAAGCTACTCTTTCAAAGAACTAGGCTCTGATACCAATTATTGAAATTACCATAGGAAAGGTAAAAAAAAAATTTTGTGGGGGGAGGGGGTGAATCAGTATTTTGAACTAGGACCAATAAAACTCTCACCACACATCCATCTCATACATTCAATGAATAAACTACAATAACATGTAAAGCATGTAAACATATAAGCAATCACATGCATATGAAACTAAATATGATTACCCAAAAACCCTCCAATAAGAAGAAAAAATTGAGGTGGGGATGACACCCACAAATATTCACTACTGTAGCAATAAAGTGTAACCAATGAAGTTACAATGTTTTGAACAAGAAATATGATCTACCTTGTAAAAGGTCTACCCTATTGAAAGCATACAAATATTGTTAGGTCTCACCTTGTTAGAGGATTTCAATACCTTGTTGTTAAAGGATTTTAACTCACAACTAAGTAAGCACCCTTCTAAAGAATTTCATACAGCCTCTTAGGACTACTCTATTAAGATATTTTGATTGAAATCACATGTTAGAATGTTTCAGCTTTGATCCTATAGTAAGCACTTGATTTCCTAATAATAGATCACCTCTAAAATAATGTATCTTTGATCCTTCTTGATCAGATGTCTCTTTTCTATATCCTTTTCTTTTCTCTATTCTACTCTAATTGATTCTACAATACAATCTCACTTTTTAACTTCTAAGCCACCATGAATACTTTGTTTGCTCATACAAACTATTCTCTTTTCTCCTTCAACATTCATATAAAATTTAGGGTGCTCCCTCCTTAAGAAGACTTTGGTGACTTAGGGTTAGGTATGAGTCTACAAATGATATTCATCCATTTTGCCACTTAATCCTTCCTATTTTTTGATTGGCTAAATGTAATTACATAAGGAATCCACATAGAGATTCATCCTTATCTCCAAAATATCAAAATTAAATATTAAATCAGCTCAAAA
Organism: Cupressus sempervirens; assembly: GCA_028749045.1. Lineage (NCBI taxonomy): Eukaryota > Viridiplantae > Streptophyta > Pinopsida > Cupressales > Cupressaceae > Cupressus > Cupressus sempervirens. The sequence continues at coordinate 505,753,202 of CM053788.1, forward strand.
ATGGTCTACATGGTTATTTCTACCTTTACAAACAAATATGTCAAAATTGTTTTATTCAGCATCTGAAGTTTCTAATGCTCAACATGTACTAATCTTTATACTATGACTCAGCATCTATAATTCTTGGCATCCACTATTTACTTAGCACCTAGATCACTTGGCATATACTATCTACTCAACACTTGAGTGACTCAATACGTCAGTGGCTCGGTACTCACTATTACTCAGCATGCTATATAATATTAATGTTGTGCTCAACATGGACTACTTTTTTGACATGAACTAAGTTAAGTGTGTTTACACTCACTTGTCAAAATCAATCTAAGATTAAAAAATTCATGGTGACCAAGGAATTATGATTTTAATTGTATTGCAGAATTAGTTAAATGAGAACAGAGTATAGAGGTGATTTATAGAGGTGATTTATAACCAAGTAATAGAGTGCTAAACATAGGTTCATTGTTGAGATATTCTAATAGGTGAACTAGTTAAATCTCTTCACAGAGTAGTCCTAACAAGCTATATTGAAATTCTTTAACAAGGTGCTTACTTAAATGTGAGTTGAAGTCCTTTATCAAACACACTTCTAATAGGGTGAGACCTAATAATTTTTGTAACCCTTAAACAATACAAACCTTTTATAGGGTAGATCATGTTTCATTATCAAACATTGTAACCTTCATTGGATACACTTTATTACTATATTAATGAAGATTTATGGGTGTCATCCCCACCCTAGTTTTACCTTATCATTGGAGGTTTCTAAATAACCATATCTTGTGTCATGTATGTGTGAATTCTCCCTTGTTTACATACTTTAGATGTATATGCTTTGCATGGTATTTTAGTTTACTTATTGAATATGTGAGATGTGTTTGTGGTGAATATTTTATGGATTAAAGTTTAATGCACTGATCCACCCCCCACCCCCCCTTGAGTTTACCTTTCCTATTATAATTCCAACACCATCTAATTCTAGTAGAGATTTGAAATGACCACTTAGAGGATTTGTATCATGAAATAATATAAGATATGGTTTTTTGTTAAATGAATAATTGAAGTCTAGGTTATTTTTTCCTATTTTTTGTGAGATAATATAGATACAAATATTTAACCACTTAGAAAGTTGGTTAATGCAGAATATGTCTCCCCACAAACTAGTTTCCTCATTGTTGTTCTGTTCCATTGTAGACAAACACATTCTTCACAAGTAAGTGGTTTTGTTGTTGACATTGTGGAGATATTTTATGATTGTAAGGTAGAGTTCATGATTATATGCATGTACTACTTTGGGATCTCCTCTTTCAAAGTACATTAAAAAATAGTCTATTGTACCTCTTCATGGTTGACTGGAAGATATTATAAAATTGAGTAAGAATTCAAGAGAGTCAAATAAGAAAACACCAACATTATATTTAAATTCTTGAAATCTATGTAGTCCTTGGTTTTCCAACTCAACATTAATATTGGAAGGTTGATTTTGAATACTAATTATATCATATGAACTTTTCTTCAATACAATTTGATATTGACACATTTTCATTGCAATTATGAAAATGTACTACATGCAAATGAGAACAACCTTAAAATTTGTAACCAATTATTTACCTCTTGCATGATATGTGTTCCCCCTGCATGAATCACATATTCTTTGAAACTAGTTGACATCAAAATTTATGTGTTGCACATTTCAATTAGCAAAACTCAAAAAAATTCATAGTATAATTCATTTTATGTTTTTTCAAAGTTAAATTATAGATAGACTTGAAAAAGAAGATATTATTTATAATATTCCATAATTAGAAAAATATTCATAATATCTAACATATTTGTATATGTCTATGACCATTGTTATAGTGGTAGATGAACTAGAAGTATAGTGCTTAATACAATGCTTAAAGATTGCTATGTATGTGTAGATATCTTTCTATGATTGCAAACATTTTAGAATGGAAGCATACATCCATGTACATATTTTAAGAGTTTTTTCTCAATATTAATTACGGAATTCTCAATTTCAAATAACTTGCACTTTAAATTACCAATTTCTAAAATGATCTTCTCAAGGAGTGAAAGTTGTGTCTTATCAACACTATCTGATGGGTGGAGATTTCCATATGTTAGGAAAATTGCATTTTTTCCCATTGAGTTCAAACAATTTTGTGTGTAGTTGATTGTTTCATCTGTATTGCATAAAATAATATCTCAATTGGTTAGATCTAAATGTATTGCAAGACTAGTTGGTTTTGTATGAAGGATGACTTTTTCATTGGACTAGTTCATGATCTCATTCCCTACAATACAATTTCCAATAACTATAATTAGATATTCATCAAATTGAAATTTGTATTCTTAGATATGATTTATGTGTATTTGTGTAATTTCTTTATTAGACTATTCTTAGTTCTCTATTTACTCTCATTACATAAGGCAGTTAAAATGGTAAAAGAAAATACCACTCTGTCCCTGTATTTGTGTATATTGGGAGTCTTCAACTTCAATACTCCCACTACCCTTTGTAAAAAAATCTGAATGTCCACCATTGCAATTGTCTACCAAGTTTTTTCTCCTTACAACACTTGAATGAATATCTGAAGTATTATAGAGCTCTTGTAGAGCTTCTCAAGTATCATTTACAAGTGAGTATTGCATAACTATGTTGTCTAGTAAGCCTAATGATGTAAGAATAAATGCTGGTATAGATATAGTTTCATATTGGTTGAGCTGAATTATGGAAGATTTGGAATGTTTACTAACTTGGTTTAGAGAGCAATTTCCACTTGTAGATGTCATTAGAAATTGTGCATTATGAACCATTCTATTATCAAATGGGATATTATCTAGAGATGGCATTTATAATAGTAAACCATCAGAGATAGTAGCCAATGTTGCATAGTCAATGTTTTTCTTATCCTCTTCATCCATGTGGGTCTAACAAAGAGGCTTTTCTATAATTACTGCCTCACTATTCAGTAGTAGACCATTGTATTCTCCCACTAATTTAGCATAATAGTTGATGCACCCTATTGTGCCTTTCATGTAAAGTATTTCTTTGTTGTATGCATTTGTAGCCTCATCTAAAGTTTCAAATGTTGCAAGCCATTGATGACGTTTAGTTTTTGGGTCCCTTATCTCTTACCGCATGGGCATTTCCTCATACATTTCTACCTCCTATGCTTGGAACATTTCCCACATTTGGTGGAGACCAATTTAATTTGATCAAAATTGAATATGTCTTCATTTTACAAATCAATAATTATTATTGGTGTCAAACTAGTCATGGTTATAGTTACCTATGTAGAGGGAGTGAACAATGTACAAAGATAATACAAATGGAATACATGAAAGAAACAAAAGTTAGTAGATTGAAACCATTATACAAGAATAATATGGAGAAGAATGTAAAAACATTTACATTGTTGTGGTTATTTTGGCATTACTTAAACTTTAAATCATATTTTAACATTTCACAAGGAATGAGAGGAATTCAAAGACTATTTTGTGTACCAACATTAAGGCTAACTATGGATTATAATTCACCAATATTGAGAAAACTAGTAAAGAACATAATTCAAGTAGGGTGGATGAAGAGCTCAAACAATGCAACCTCATGAGATTAGGTCACTTTAGTCATTGCTCATGGAAAATATATATTGGGAATGAGAATTATAGGTTACTGCAACTACTAAAGAAAGTGTTTCTATGACTACAATTAATAGTTTACATGAACTTTAAAATTATGTTGATCTAAAATTAAATTACTTCACCCATTGCTTATGACATCATTCATAGAAAATATGAGGCTCAAGTTAAATATATCTTTCTACCTTATTTTGTTTAACATTCATATGCTACATATATTTCTCAATTATGTATAGAGACACATAGAATATTATTATGTTTGATGCCAATAGGACAATGAAGAGAGGTGTTTCTTTAATAGTTAAAAAGAGCACCAAACAAATTGATGTCTCTATGAGCATGAATATTTTTGGTAAAAGACATGGTTTTAACATAGACCATCACAAAAATTCTTGTTCAAGGAATTGATTGTATATTCAACCGTGTCCTTTTTATACCACAGTTATGTCTTTACATCAGGTCCACCCTACCACAAGAGTATGTGAACCTTATGTTATAGCATGTGTATCACTTTATGTCTATTTGACCATAGTAGCATAATTAATTAGCCATGATATTTAAATATTATAGTAGATAGATACATAAAAGGAATACAAATTGAGATTGGAGTACTAGTTGTTAGGTTCATAGAAAGGAAGCTAGAATAAACTTCATTAACACCAGAAGTTGGTTTAGGTATACTTTCAATGTAAAACCATTGTTGTACCAAATTTTGGATAATATGAACAATGAAAAAAAATTCATTAGTCATCAAATACTTTGGTTATTTCAAAGAATTAGTGTACAATAAGAGCTATGCATTTGTATGTCACTTTTTGTAAACTAGTAGTTCTTCATTGTAGTACAACTATGTTTTTACAATATGAGCATCGTACAGATCTGCATTACTTCTCAAATCTATAGAAGTGACTATTGCATACTATGCAAACCTAATATATGGTAACAAAAGTTGGTCAATATTGTTTGAAATATTCATAACAAGGCTAACTTACTGAGAGGGGAGGGGTAAATTAGTAACTTTTAAAACTTCTACAATTTTAACTCTTAATCAATTAGCATTTAATCCTTCACATATAATTTGATCTAATTGTATGCATAAGAAACTGAAAGCATTCATAACACTTGACACAAAGATTTGGTGATGCAAAAAAATTCCAAATAGAAAGTAAAATTGGGGTGGGGGTGATACCCACAAGCTTTAGTACTACAATATAAAGTTGGCCTGTTAAGGCTTACATTAATCACTTCTAATGATCTACCTTGTTAGAAGCAATAAGGATTGTTAGGTCCACCTTGTGAAAAGATTTACAAACATATAATAAAGTATACACTTAGTAAATATATATACAAAGGACTTTTAGGTTCACCTTGTTAAAAGATTTGACTGATCCACCTGTTAGGATGAAATGGTAGCTGATCTCTTATTTGTAACTTGGTTTGCTAAATGAGATTCCTTTAAGTGTAAAAATCACCTTGCTATGATAGATGAACCTTTTCTGATCCTTATACTATTGTAGCCTTTGTAATTCACACTTTCTACTCTTCTCTTAATATTACATTACATATGCATCATTTCTACTTCCTCATTGATGTGATACAGTACACTACATATATACCAATCCAATTATATGATTACAAAGTTAGCCACAATACAAGTTTTCAAAAATATTACAAATTCAGATCAAGTGTAGGCACTTGGACTTTGAAGACTCATTCGATGAAGTTTTGATACTCAACATCCACTTTCAATGCTTGGCATCATCATGCACTTGGTGGATGTAGAAGCTCAGTCCATATTGATCACTTTCAAGTAGTCTTGAATTTGGTATGTACTAATGACTTGGTAAATACTATGAAACTCATCATATAAACTGAGTCACTTGGTTAACACAGATTATCTCAATTAACACAGGACTTGCATCACATAAAGTGAAAACTCGATAAGCCCCGCATAGGTCAGTTTGCACTAGTAAACTTGACATATACTAAGATGCTCAGTTTACACTACTGATCTTCATGGTAACTGTAACTATTCATTAAACACTAGAATTTGTCCAAATGAGTTGGTGGAACTATAGAAATCATCAATAGCTAAAATGCTTGGTAAACATTGTTAATCATATAATAAGCTCGGTAGATACTTATAATCTAAATAAGTGTATGTCACTAATAACAAACTTGATTGATATGTCAACAATCTCCCCCTTTGGCATTAGTGACAAAAACACTTATCATCCAAAACTGAATTCAAAAAGTTTCCTGAATACGTTTATCCCTCACCTAGTGATTCTTAGCTCGGTAGAGTATACTATTTCTAAAATTTTAAAAAATTGGTCTTGTAAGATATATATATGTACATGGTAAGACTCCTATATAGTCTACTATACATTTGAATACATTTCCTTGCTATATACAATGTATATTTTCTATACATGTATGTCTCCTCTATTTCCTTTACAACTTATGTATCAATTCTACAATGCATTGTCTCCCCCATAACTTATCATTTCTATGTCTTCTTTGTATCATTTTATTCATGGTGTGTACTCCCCATTTTTGACATTAATGCCAAAGATTTATTCTATATATTTACATGTTAATGCCAAAATGAGATAGAAAACCTGAATGTCCCTTGACACTGATTGTTAAGGTCTTGTCCTAGTCCTCTTACAAGACCTTATGTTTATGTAGTGCAATTTGTACTTCTGCAAACAACTCTATCATATGGTCTGCTATGGAGAAATTTTTGTCATGGATGGGAGTTTTAGAATTTGTAATATATTTTTGTAGTGCATCCATGTTGGGAAGTATCATGTTCTGTATATCTACCAATGTGGATCTAATCCTTGCTTCTTCTCTAAGTAGTCCTGCTTGCATATCTATCAAGAATCTTATCATCTTAAAATAAGTAGAGCTTGAACTAGGGTCAAGTTGCAACTAGTGTTAACTTGCCTTAAGGTCTCCATCTATCTTGAATAATTTTTCCTTTATTTCCTTGGTAAAATTTGAAACATCACATAGCTTACCAAAAAGTGATGATACATTTGTACAAGATGTTTCTAGAGAACCCAAACTTGTAGAGAGTTCTACTTGATAGATAGAAATTTGTTGAGCAATGTGCTCTAACACTTTATTATCAAAATTATTTTCTACCTTCTATACTAACTTATCTTCTCCATATGTATCTTCATTAAACTTTTGGACTTTCTCTACTAGTTGATACAAAATTGGTTGTGAAGAATCGATGTCTACAGCATTTGCTAAAATATTCTTTGTATCCTCAATAAATTTGAACTCGTTGTCCCTTTCTTCTCTTAGCCTCTACTACTTGGCTTTCTTTTGAGGAGTTCACCAAATGTTTGCATTTGGTCTAGAGTGATCTTGGAAATGTCCCAATTTGGGATTACAATTTCCTCATCTAGGTCTATTTCTTCCTCCATCTCCTTTCCTTTGCCTAAAATTTTTGTGCTTGCTTGAGCCTTGGTCTCAATTGTCATTGCACTTATTGCTTGTGTACTCAACATACTAGAGCTAGCTATAAAAATTGATACTACACTTATTGTAGAAATACCTAAAGTAATACCTACAGTAGCCAAAATTGATGTATTAAAAAATGATGTGCCCAAAACAGATGTTGGCAACTCTATAGAAGAGGGAAGAGTACGTCGCTCGATAGATGAAATGGAGGTCACTTCAGTCAATGATGTTCTTAGTTGAGTTGGTGCAAAGATTGATTATCTAGTTCTGCTTTGAGTGCTAGTCACAAAAAATCCCATAGAAGCCATCTCCATGTATGATGTGGTCAATACCTTTCTTGGAGAATGATGAAGTGAGGCTATAACCACTATAGCAATCTTTACTAGGTTGGTTTCCTCATCATCTTTCTTTTCTTCCTTAGTAGACTCTTGCTTCTACTCCTATTCATCATCAATGTTATCAAAATGAGTTTCTTCTTCAACATTTTCCTCTTCATCTTTATCCTCTTCATCATCATCATCATCATCATCATCATCATCATCATCTTTTAATTCAATAGAAAAATCACTCAGTTTATGAAGAAGATATATATTCTTCCATGTGTGTGTTGCATTCCTTACAACATTCTCAATATCTTTTATCAAAACCAGAAAAGTGTTAAACTTTAGAGTTAATTTCTCCTCATTTTTCTTTAGAGATTCCTTAATCTCCTTGTCTGTTAAGCTTGGATTAAGTTTCTCTAAATTTTTCCCATAGATGACTTTTATAGTTTGCATGGAAAATTCCCATCTTCGCTTAATTTTATCCAAAAAAATGTTAGAGTTGAGAAGTAAGTTGTTCTAGTGAGTATTTCCACTTACCCATTTTCTCCACCACTAGGTCTTCAATCTGCTTCTTTTCTTTCTCAGCCCTAGTTTCATACTTTAATACCTTAAAATTTGTTATACCTACTCCTTCCTATAGTTCTTTTAGTCTACCTTTGAAGGTGGGTGGAGGTTTCCTGAATATTAGATGTAATATCTTGGTTTTGCATTCTAATTCTTGTTTTTACTTTTGTATATAGAGATTTTTCTCATTCAATTGATTCATGTCAGCTTGGGATTTCATCATTCTTTCATTGGTTTTCCTTTCAAAGTTTAGGTCATTCTATAGTCTTTCATTTTTAGATCTTAGGCTTATGATTTCTTCATTTGCATTGGAGAGTTGATCAATGAAATTTTCTTGCTGAAGGGATAGGTGCCATATTTCATTGTTCCTTCATTCTATCTCTTCTTTTATCTTGTTCTTCTTTTCCATAACTTCACATAGCCTTACTAACTAAATTTCTTCCTCTCTTCTTAGTTTTCTTATTTCTTCTTGTAGGGAGCCATTCATTTCTAGAAGTTATTTGATCGCTTCATTGGCTTCATCTAGACTGCTTGAATGAAGGTCTTCAAGTCTTTCATCAATGTAGAGATGATTATTCATTTGAATTGAAAGTTTTCTTATTCTTTTTAATGATTGAGAGAGTTTCTCCTTTGCTTTCTTTAGCTGGGCAATAGCCATTTCCAAATCTAGCTTTTCATTGTCAATAGCTTTGTCAAGTCTAAATATATCCATGGCTTTGATCTTTGCTCAAGCTATTAAACTTTCTTTTGAGAACTACTAAGCTTTGATACCAATTGTTTGAAATATTCATAATAAGGCTAAGTTACTGAGAGGGGAGGGGTGAATCAGTAACTTCTAAAACTTCTACAATTTTAACTCTTAATTAATTAGCATTTAATCCTTCATATATAATATTATCTAATTGTATGCATAAGAAACTAAAAATATTCATAACACTTGACATAGATTTGGTGACCAATAAACCTTCCAAATAGAAAGTAAAACTAGGGTGGGGATGATACCCACAAGCTTTAGTACTACAGTATAAAGTTGGCATGTTAAGGCTTACATTGATCACTTTTGATGATCTACACTATTAGGAGCCATAGGGACTGCTAGGTCCACCTTGTGAAAGGATTTACAAACATACAATGATGTATCCACTCGGTAAAGAGATTTACAAAAGACTATTAGGTCTACCTTGTTAAATGATTTGACTAATCCACTTGTTAGGATGAAACAGTACCTGATCTCTGATCTACAACTTGGTTTGCTAAATGAGATTCCTTTAAGTGTAAAAATCACCTTGTTGTGATAGATGAATCTTTGTTCTCCTTATAAGGTTGTAGCCTTTGTAATTCACACTTTCTGCTCTTCTCTTAAGATTACATTACATATGCATCATTTCTACTTCCACATTGGATGTGATACAATACACTACATATATACCAATCCAATTATATAATTACAAATTTGGCCACAATACAAGTTTTCACAAATATTATAAAGTTGGCTTAAGTGTAGGCACTCGAGCTCTAAAGACTAACTCAGTGAAGTTTTGATACTGGACATCCATTGTCAATACTTGGCATCGTCATGCACTTAGTAGACATAGAAGCTCAGTCCACACTAATCACATTCAAGTAGTCTTAAATTTAGTCTGCACTGATGACTCGGTAGATGCTATGAAACTCATCATATAAACTAACTCACTTGGTTACATTGCATGACTCAGTAAACACTATCTCCTTGAGCTCAGTATAAATTGTGTCACTTGGTTAACACAAAGTGGCTCAGTTAACACTGGACTTGCATCACAAAAATTTCAGACTCAATAAGCACTACACATTTTGGTTTGCACTGGTAGACTTGGCATATATTGAGGTGCCTAGTTTACACTACTGATCTTCATGGTAACTGTAACTATTTGGCAAACACTGGAATTTGTCCAAAGGTCTTTGTAGCAATTGTAGAACTCAGTAACAATTAAAATGCTCGGTAAACACTATTAACTATATAATAAGCTCAGTAGCTACTTACAATCTAAATAAGTGTATGCCACTTATAAGAAACTTGACTAATATTTCTACAAAGACAAGTGTTTATGAAGAACATTGTACACATCAATCAGTTTGGCAAGTTGAAAAGGCTAACATTATAAATCATATAAATAAGATTTACATAGTTTCCCATGTAGTCATTGAAATAAAAAACATCATGTGGGATTCAAAATCTCCTTACTACATTTAAAAAAATTGTGCATTATATGCCTTACAATTATACTCTTTCAAAAATATTTTGGTAGAATTTGTAATATTTGCATGAAATAGTGTGCATGACATGCAAACAACAAATTTATTTTGCATTTCTTCCCCAACTGGAATATATTATAATAGCTCAATATTTTGGCATTTTTTGAGTGGAAACATGTTCAATGCTCCTATTCAATGCTTGTAACCAATGTCAATAATGGAAGAGGCCATTGTGAGTATAGAGCAGGATTCACATATATAAAAAGGCGTATTACTAACATTTAAATGTTTCTAGAACAAATAGACTTGTTACTTTGGACTTTTCACATGCTGGACAATAGTCCAAATTGAAATTTAATATTATATAGGGAAATATTAAATGTTACCTAGATATGATTTAAATAATTAGTTGGAGATAGATGTTTGCAATTAATATCATATGATAGTTATTGCATGATGTACAAAATATAACCAACATACTCACTCCACTATATTATTCTCTTTCAATTAATACATTTCAAGCATATTAGTAAAAATATATATCTTGTCAAACTATCTTCATTGTATGTACCATTCTATCCATTAATTTTTTTAAGTAATAGTTATTCCACCAACTACTTTTGCATTACAATTAAATGTAAACATTACACATTTTCAAATAGGGAATTTCATAAAATAATAATTAATGATTGAAGTAAATAGATAAATGTGTGTTTAAAAGTGACCAATTCAGATGGAAATATATCATATCCTCATATGTTGAAATGTTCTATACAATCAAAGATATACAATGACCATTGATAAGCTTGACACATTTCGTAAAAGAAATAAGTAATTAATTGTACTAGATTTGAGTAGATAAATATTTCCATATGGAAAAGAAATGCCTATATTATGAGTTTAGTATGATACATTTATCATGCAAGAGACACCTCAATTAAGTTGTCTGATTGTAATATTCAAAATGTAGAAGTAGTTTCCTATAATATTTTCAATGAATTTAATTTCCATATATGAAGAATATATTAAATTTCAATTCTTCGGTTTCTTATTCTGACATTGTAGCATTTAGCATCATTAAAAAACAATTAGACAATAGGAATTTTCTATATACTATGAACTTCAAACAAGAAATTTCTAATTCATTTTTCACAATGCTCAAACGTATATAGATTTATTGTTTTTTCAATTTTATATCCTACATAATGCATACATTTTAGCATGATGAAAACATGCATGGCACATTACCTTTTACAAATTTTGTTAAATTTCATGGAACTAAGTAATACTAGTTATTATCAATGAGCAAGTATTACTTCATCCATAATATCTAATTAGAGGGGGAGACACATGCACTTGTAGGAATATGATTGCATTGCACATGTTGAAGATTCTAAAACATATTGTGTTGAGAAATTGAACAAATGAGCATGTAATAGATGATCTATGCTAGCTTTAAATTTATTCTTGATTGCAATTTTTACATAATTATACACACAAGTTGTCACAAGACAAAAACCTAAAGATTCAAGCAAAAACAAAACACCTATAAGGGAATCACTCATTTCTATAACATATGTATCAATGTATGAATCATAGTTTTTAGTAGGCTTGAAGTAAGGCTTCACATATGCATTTGCTAGTTGCTTCACAATTTTTGTATCTTCCCAAAGGTCCATGTAATTGGTGAGGAATTTCAAAACAATGTCTACATAATGTATTGACCCCAACCTATTCTGCAAGAATTCTTCACTAAGAACATTGCACTAAGATTTCTCAACATTCAAACATTCAATTACAAACAATTTTTCCAAATTTGTAGGTTTAGGGTGAACCCACAATAATGGATTCCACTTTGTGGCACGAAGGAAATCGAAAAATGGTGCAAAATCCACAAATCAAAATTAATGTATGTTCATGCAAACATGCTAACTATGTTTGCATGAACATAAAAAAAAAAATGTTTGCATGAACATATTTCGTATATATAAGGTAAGTTTGGGCGAACATACCTCGTTAATATGTTCACCTGAACATCTTTTATGGTGATTTCACATTCCAAAACCCTATTTTCCCCATTTTCCCATCCATTTTTATGGTGAGGTGAATTTGATCTAGATGTTGTAGTGAACATATTGGATTGGTAAGCATCCTGCATCATTTTTCATCATTCTCCTCCAAATTCTCATCGTTGCACTATTTCGGGCATGTTTATATGTTATTATTTCAATGTTTTTATGTTTTCAAAGCATAATTTCATGTTAATTTAATATTTTTATTGTTTATTTATGTTAGTTAATTCTATTAATTTAACATTTATAATTTTTTTGTATTTTTTAGTTATATATTAGAAAAATATAAGGCAAGAGCCTACAACATAATGGTAAATTGTGAGCCTCTTATTGAAGAGATTTTGGGTTCAAATCTACCCATGGTTAATAAAATAATAATTAATAATAACATTACATTTAAATATTAGATAAACATTAGAAAAAAGAAGAAGAAAATATTACAAAAATATTAGAAAAAACATTAGAAAATACTAGAATTTTTTTTTAAAATATTAGTCTTGAAAATTAGAAAATATTAGAAAAACATTATAAAATATTTTAAAAACAATAGGTAGAGTTATTAGAAAAATATTACTAAGTGAAATATTAAAAAACATTAATCTACAATATTAGAAAAATAAATTAGTATTATAACATTAGTAAATATTATTATTTAACATTAAAGAAAATAAATTAGTATATAACATTAGAAAATATTAGAAAAATTATTGCAAAATATTAGAAAAATATTATAAATTTTTTTTAAAAAAATTGCAAAATATTAGAAAAATATTAATCTTGAAATATTAGAAAAATAGTAGAAAAAAATATTAGTGTTGAAAATTAGAAAATATTAGAACGAGCTATCTCCAACCCTTAAACACTAACCATAACCCTTACCCTAACTTAAACTCTTAGTTGAATTTCTAGCCCTAACTCAAACTCTAACCCTAACTTGAAAACTCTTCAGCCCTAATTCCCTAGATTCCATAAATAAAATGAGCTAATGAAACCCTAGAACCAGAACCCTAATCTAATCCTAACTAAAAACTAAAACCCTTAGATCTAACTCAAACCCTAATCTAAATTAAACCATAATCATGATCCCTAATCTAAGCATAAGTCTACAAATCAAATCATAGTTCCAAAACCTTAGAACCTAACTCAAACCTTTTAATCTTTAAATGAAGCCCTATCTAAATCAAACCCTAGAATATAACTCATACCCTAATCTAATCATAACCCTAGAAATGAAACCCTAACCAAACCTTAATCCAAACCATAATCTGATTGTAACTAAAAACTAAAACCCTTTAATCGAATCCTAAATAAAAACTCAAACCTTAATCTAACACAAACCCTAGAATCTAACTGTACCCCTATAAATCAAACCCTAACCAAACCCTAATCATGTATGTACCCTTATCTTTAAGTCAAACCCTAATCTAGAAATCAAACCATATTCAAAATCTTATCTAATTTCCTAATTGAAAACTCATTACCCTAATATTTACTCAAACTCTAATTTCTTTAAATGAAACCCTAGAATCATGAACCCTAATCTAATTGTAACCCTAGAAATCAAACCCTAACCAAATGCTAATCTAACTCAAACCCTAACCTAAATCAAAGCCTAACTCAAACCTTAAGAAATGTACAACTATAATCCTAACCAAACCCTTTAATCTAGTTCACTCAAACCCTAATCTAAATCAATTGAAACCTAATCAAACCCTAATCTAGAATCATAACCCTATTAATTTCTAACTAGATAACTATTAGTCATTTTCGCCTTCTCACCAAAATCACCACATTTGAATTCAATGTAGTAACGTTCACAGGTTTTAAATATTCAAATATTCAAAAGGGGGCACGAAATATCAAATGATTGAACCTTATAATATTTCTTCCCTGTGCTTTTAGTATTTTTGCGGGCCTGCAAGTCCCCATCATTGGATCAAGATCGATCAACGATTGGCGCTATGTTGCTATTGAAAGTTGCACGATGTTTTTCCATAGCGACATAGCACCCCTTCGCCATGTGTCATGTGGGTCCTACTTTCCCTTACTGTTTCTCTAATGTCAAATTTTGCTAGACCCATGGCGGGTGTTATGGCACTATCAGTAAATCTATGCTCCTCGCCAATAGTGCCATAGCACATAGATGGAAACTGTATTGTGGCAACATTGGTGGAAGGTCGGACTTTAGGCGACATGGAAGGATGACTATGCTTGGAATGAAGCTTTGATTTGTCACCAGCTGGGCAGTTCATTGATGTGAGTGTTTTGTGGACCCACATCCCCTTTCGAACAAATGAAGAATTGCTCACCCTTGGATCAAGATGAATCTATGACCCTCGCTATGTCAATATGAGAAAATGCCCAACCTTTAGCTATAGTGACACAGTGCCTTTTGGCTGCATGATCAGGTGGGTCCTCCTTTTTCTTGATCATTTCTCTAGTGTCGAGTTTTTGTAGAACCATAGTGGGTGCTATGGTGCTATCAAAAAATTTATGTTCCTCACCGATAGTGATATAGCGCCCAGATTGAAAAGGATACTACGCCAGCTCTCGGGGAAGGACAGTGGGTCCTAGGTATGTCCCGTCAGATATTAGTGTGAAATCTATCAGACCTGTTGGCAGTTGGTCATCTTTCCATTGGCCGAGGTATGACTGTGGAGTGTGGGTCCTATTCCACTTGGTAGACCACAAGCGAGGACTTATCAAAAAAGTTGGCATATGGCTAGTTATCATTGGTTGGTGTATGGATAGGTTAGATCCATCTTGCGACTGTAGATCTCAATCTAAATCAATGGTGGGCACTATCTTGCTATGGGAAGATGTTAGGATGTTACCCACAATAATATAGCACCTTGTCAATGCGTGGCATAGATGACATCATGGGCCTGCCATTCTCCAAAATAATGTTACGACTCGTCCTCGGTGGCAGTCATCAGGTGAATTGTAACACAATGGCAATATTTCATTGGTCCATCCAACAAACTTGGTGTTCTGTGATGCAATCTTCTTGCTCGTCGCTAGATCTAAGGAAAATCAATGGTGTGTGCTATCTCACCATGGGAAGTTGCTCGATGGATACCCATGGCAACATAGTACCCTTTCGCCAAGTGGATCAGTAGGGCCAAATCTTACCAAGCTGAAGTCGCCAGGTCATGCTAGGTGGTTGCCAAGTGGATCCATGGACCAGAACTTTATGAAGGTGATCGTAGTATTATGAGGATCTTCCATGACCATTGATCTCATGGAGATCAATGGTGGGCGCTATCTCGCTATGGAGAGTTTCTCGATGGATATCCATGGTGACATAGCGCCTCAACAACACATAGCAGGGTGGGGTTTAGTGTTATGAGAATGCAGGGATGGTACTAGTTTGGGCCAAGTTAGATGCCAGTTGTGCTAGGTGTTTTGTGGGCCTAGAAGTTTTAAGGGGCAAAGCACGATAATACGATGAATCTTCCATGACCATCAGATCTATCGAAATCAATGGTTGGCGCTATGTCAATGAAAAATTGCCCGATGGATATCCATAGAAAAATAGCACTTTAGCAAGATGTGGATGAGTGATTCCAGGTGATGCCAGGTGGTGCTAGATGGTTGCCAAGTGTTTTGTGGGTCCAAAAGTTTTATGGAGATGATGCAGTGGTATGGTGATTCTTCGTGATTTTAAGATTTGTCAAAATCTACGGTGGTCACTATTGCGCTATGGGAAGTTGTTCAAACATTATTCATAGCGGCATAGCACCCCGATGACATGTGTTCTAGTGGGTCCAGGGGAAGTGGTAACTATTAACGGTTGGTAGTTAATTTAACCATCGCAGTTAGAATTTGAGGAGATGGCGCGGTTAGTGATAAAAGAGGTGGTCAACCATGTAAGACTCCTATGAGGTGGCAAGATAAAAGGAGACCATTGGTCCATGTGGCTTATCCTAGTGAAGAGGTCAAGTTGACCTGCTGATCATGCTGGTCCATGAGATAGAAATAGAGGAAATCAAGGTTTTTGCATGAATCCAATCTTCATGATCAATTTCAACCACCATAAGTAAATGTGAAGCATATAGAGACACTCTACCCCCCGATCCAACCCATCTACCTGGTTAGAGCACAATTATGGTGCCATTCCTATCTTCTTAAAGAATTATTTATCATAGAATATTAGATATGATTGCATTAAGATTAGATTTTCTTCATGATTATTCTTTACAGAACTTGATGGCAGGTTGTTGTGAAGTAATTGCAGGAAGAGGACATCCCAATTATGCCTGAGCTATAAAGGCAAAATTTGATGAATTTTGTAGGCTCGGACCTTCTCTATTTTTCCCTGTTACTACTTGGTAATTCTCAGTGTAAATCCCCTTATGCCTCTAAACTATATGATTTTTTATCTTATCTCCTTCAGCCATTGGTATGAAAGTGCAAGAACTCTTTGCCTCTCACTAATTTTTTGTGGAGATCTATGATCTGCATGACTGTATCTCCTTGGCCTATGAATGATAATATATGTGAATCTCTCCTTCCTTGTGTCATTCCTCTTGGTTCTCTGATCTGCAGGTGATTATTAGATTAAAACAAGTCTAAATGTGTATATCCTTAGTTTCATTCTTGTTTAATAGTGCATATATGGGCAGAGTTTCGGTCTAAACACTCTATTTTGGTGCGTCACCTCTTTAGACTAGATTAGGTAGATTTGCTTTCATGCTCTCCTTCTCCCTTTTCCTCTCCAAGAGTAGTTAGGTACATCTTGATAGTAAGAGGAAGCCAACCTTCTTTGGAAACTCAACCTCACAGTTGAAGTCCCACAGCTTAGAGGTTGTTTCCATGTTTCACTAGGTTGTCCTCATGCATAGGCTTTGGACAAGGGTGCAAACCTAAGTGACAATAGTTTTTGGCATGCCTGGTGGGAAAAAAATATTTTTTAGAAAATTCCAAGCCTACTGGTGTCAAAAGGGAATATTTCAAGATTAATACCAAAGAGATAGTACTGGCTTCTATGTTTAACCCTTCTAGGGGCTCATTCTTCAAAGTACTTGGTGAGTCCAGAGCTTCAAATACATATCTGGTTCCAGACCAAAGTTGCAGTGATTCATGCCCAGAGTTGAGACAAGGGCATCTTCTAGAGGTAAGTTTCAATATCAAGAGCTTTCATTTTCAAACCGTAGAAGAAGGAGGACTAGGATATCTTTATCAGTAGTTAGGAGTGCAACAGTAACAAATATACCTACAACATCTATCTCTACTCCTCCTACTTTTAGATCTCAGCCTAGACTACCATCAATACACATCAATAGACCACTTGTTTATATGGTGTTGCATAGAGCTCATACTTTTTCCACCTTTAATGGTGGGAGCCATCTCTTATTAGCCCAAAGGCATGACATACTAGTAGCTGCCCTAAAAAGTATACCAGAATTTACTAGTGAAACTTCTATCTCTCCCTCAGAACATATTCAAGAAGTTG
The DNA here is from genome assembly GCA_028749045.1 of Cupressus sempervirens. Taxonomy (NCBI): domain Eukaryota; kingdom Viridiplantae; phylum Streptophyta; class Pinopsida; order Cupressales; family Cupressaceae; genus Cupressus; species Cupressus sempervirens. The sequence continues at coordinate 505,770,967 of CM053788.1, forward strand.
CAAATGTTTGCAATATCCATGGTATTACAGAGGATGATGTTGCAGTTAGGATCCTAGCCTCATCCTTGAAAGGAAAAGCACTACAATGGTATAGAGGTTTAGCTCATGGTTCTATAATAGATTGGAATGGATTAGGAGCAAGATTGTGCAAACATTTCGAGGATAAGAGTGACTATTTGTCACTTTTGAAGCATTTGACTACTATAAAAAGAGCCCCCCATGAATGTATGACTGATTTTAATTATATATTTCAAAAGACATGGGATAGAATACCTACTTTAGTGAAGCCTACCCCTAGTAATGCCTTCTTGCATTACCTTAGAGCTTTTAACAGTGATATTGCCACTGCAATCCAAACTATGGGAGGAGATACCTTGCTAATGCTTATGATATAGTGACAAGGGTAGAGAAAATCCTAATACAAGGAGGTAAACTAGCTCCAAGGCCTCCTATGCCCTTCTTTCTTGATGTTCCAAATCATCAACCAACAATGGCTCCCCTTCCCACAACTTCTACATCACAATCCCTTACTCTAGTCCCTCAAGCTTCCACATCCTCAAATGGGATAGATGAAATCAAAGAGATGATGCAATATTTGATGTAGAACATGGATAAAAGAGAGAAGAACCTTGATAAAATATTTAAAGATCAAGGGGAGAAGTTAGAAGATCAAGGAAAGAAGCTAGAGGATAATTTCTCTATGATACAAAAGGTAAGCAACAAGGTGTTGACTTTAAAAAGACAACAAGCTCAAAGTAGTAAGCCTCATCAATTGCAATCTCAAACTCCAAGTAGTGGTAGGCCACCAAATCCTAATCATTAGAACAATTCTTTTCATTAGAGTAGGCAGGATGGCCATTCTTCAAACTCAAGTGTAAGCCAAAGTAGGGCCATAGTTCCTCAAAAAAATATGGCTCAAGATCAAGACTTTTGTCCCTCCTGTAACTACTCCTATGCCTATTTTATGTGTTAGAAGGCTAAATCCTTTATGGCCTTGGTAGTCCAAGGACCTACAACAAAACAATCATACCAAGAAGGATAATTTAAAGATGCCTCAGATATGCAAACATAGGGTGATTGCTCTTTTATGAATCATCAGATGGAGGAGCATTATAATGTAAACTAGGATTCCATTACTAATAACACTAGAAGAAAAAGAAGAGCTATGGAAGATGTTGTTTCCCCTCCTCCCAATCAAGCCTCAACTTCAAATGCGATATCTCATGAGCAAGCAACAAATAATCAATCAAGTACCTTTTAGTAGCAAGGGCAAAATCATGGTAGAAAAGATACAAGTGATCCTCAAGTTGTTCCATCTCAACCTCATACAATTGCAGCTCTCAAGGCTTCTACCAAAACACCTGCTATGCCATTTAGTGTGGTAGAGAAAATGAAGAAGAAAAATGTGAATATCTCTATGTGGGATGCTGTTGCTACTATACCCATGCAAAAGAGGTTGCTGCAGCAAGAATTGGAAAAGATTGAATTGAAGGATTAGACACTCAGCATGGAAAGTGCCACAAGCCTATTACAACCATCAAGGGAGGTAGAAACAAGTAAAAAGGTTATACCTTCTCCATTCTATGTTTCTCTAATTATAGGAGGCAAACTAGTCCATAATTGCATGATTGATTCAGGGGCTATCAGTTTAGTGATGCCTAGGTGTGTTGTTGATGCTTTGGGAATGAAATATGAGCCCATTGTCAAGGATGTATTATAGTTGGATGGTAGTACTATCAAGACCATAGGGATCCTTAGGAATGTGGAGATGGCCTTACATGCATGCCCTAGTTGTACTGTAACCCAAGATATCTTTGTTGCTAAGGTCAAGCCATATTTTTCCATCTATCTGTCAAGGGACTTTACAGCCCAAATAGGTGGTTTCATATCTTCTAATTGGTCATACATTTCTTTCAAGATGAGATATGGAGCCAATTCTTTAATTAGAGAAGAACCTCAAGCCCTCCATCATACTGAATCTTACACCCCCAACCCCATCAACATGAATTGCCCTATCCTAGAGATGGATGAGAGTGACATAGTGAATGAGCTGACCACTTCCCTAATAGAGGTACCTAATTTTTTCTTGGATGAGTGGGCTAATGCATATCAATTTGATCCTATTCTAGAAACCCTTGAGACAGGTCTCGGTACATATTGTATATTGGAGAAAGATGCTCTAGTTCCCAATCTTGTGGAGACTAAAGAAGATATGAGTGGGATATGGAGTATGTACTTTGATGGATCAAGAAATAAAAATGCATCAAGGGCTAGTGTGATGTTGATTTCTCCTGTGCAAGTAAGGTACTACTTCTTCTTTAGGCTCCAATTCAATTGCACTAATAATGTAGCTAAGTATGAATCCTTGATTCAAGGTCTCCTACTTGCTCAAAAAGGGGGAATCCAAGCCTTAAGGGTGTATGGAGATAGTGAGTTGGTGGTTAATCAAGTGAGAAATCAGATTACCACCAAGAATGGTTTGCTCAAGTCTTATAAAAATAGGGTATGGGATTTTCTTGAAGGTTTCAATGCATTTAATATTCAAAGCATCCCTAGAAAAGAAAATAGACATACTGAAAGACTTTCTGCAATAGGTGCATCTTATGATGTGCCGAAGAATCTTGAGGAGGAAAAGAAGCAACAAATTAGAGTGGTAGTAAGGCCTACCAGGTGGTAGAATGAGGCAGAATTTTTAGAAATAAATCAGTCAAGGTTGCAGGATTAGTATGGTGACCAAATCATTAATCTCAGTTCTAAAAAGTTTCCCAAAGGTCTCATTACCTTAGAGAGTGTTTTCAATCCTGATGACCAAGCAAGAGGCAAAGAAATGAACCTAGCTACTGATGAAGATGACTACACTCTAATCATGGTTGTTGATTGAAAATCCTTGAACATGGGGAAGGTATGTTTTGAAATTGAACAAAATTTTTTTATTCATCTATGTCAATAATTTAATGATGTATTTTCTTGGACATATGATGACTTAAAGGGCTTTGACCCAAGGTTATTTCAGCATACGATAGATTTAGTTGATAATGGAAAACCAGTAAGATAAAAACAGAGGCCAGTGAATCCTAAAATTGAACACTTAATGAGAAAGGAGCTATCCAAATTGATTGAGGACCACATAATTTTCCCTATCAAGCACTTATCATGGGTAGCAAACCTTGTCCCTGCTAGGAAGAAGAATGGAGAAATTAGATTGTGTGTGGACATTAGGGACCTTAAACAAGCTTCCCTTAAAGATCACCATCCTCTCCCTTCTATGGAGCAGATTTTGTCCAAGGTTAGTGGTTGAAAGAGATTTTCATTTCTTGATGGATTTTCTAGCTACAATCAAGTGCTAGTTAAATAGTCTGATAGGTACAAGACTACATTTACCACTAAATGGGGCACCTATGCTTATTGTAAGATTCCATTTGGGCTAACCAATGTAGGTACTACATTTTAAAAGGCAATGGAGATGGCCTTCAAAAGATTGAATGACAAGTTTGTCTTAGTCTACCTTGATGATATCACCATGTATTCAAAGGATGTCGAAGATCATTTTGATCATCTAAAACATGTATTCTTAAGATGCAGAGAGTTTGGGGTTTCCCTTAACCGAAGCAAGTGTGTCTTTCTACTAACCAAGGAAAATTATTAGGACATATTGTATCTGAGGATGGATTAACCATTGATCTAGAGAGAAAAAAAGCAATACTTGCCCTCCCTTTTCCTAAACACAAGAAAGGGCTGCAGAGTTTCTTAGGTAGGATAAATTTTGTGAGAAGATTTATCCCTAATCTTGCTACCATGTTGAAACCTCTTACAACTATGCTCAAGAAAGGTATGGTCTTTGCATGGACCAAGGAAGGGAGGGAAAGTTTTGAAGAGATCTAGGTAGCTATAGCCTCAGCCCCTACTCTCATGAATCCAAATTTTGAGAAAGATTTTATCCTTCATACTCTAGGTGGTGAGTCAAGCATTTTTGCTGTCCTGACTCAAAGAAATGATAAAAGTGACGAACAACCCATAGCTTTCTTTAGTGAAGGGCTTAAGGAATATGAAGATAAATACAACTATATAGAGAAGCAAGCCCTTTCTGTCATCAGAGCTTTAAGGAAATTTAGACACCTCCTATCTCATAATAAGATTCATTTGTTAGTACCCCATGCTAGTGTGAAGGATTTCCTTTTGAGAAAACATATTATTGAGAAAAGAGTTGGTTGGATTACTAAATTGATGGAATATGATATTGGCATTCAGATTACCAAGTTGGTAAGAGGGAGGGGGTTGTGTAAATAGATGTTATCATCTCAAGAACCTGATGAGGAAGCTGCTATGATAATGATAGATCAACAAGAGATAAGAAATAGCAACCCAAGGAATTGGATGGATGATATGATGAATTTTTTATTAGGAAATGGATACCCTCAAGGATTGGATAGAACTAAAAGGAGACAATATAGATTACAGTCAATTCCTTATGTCATAGTTGATGATGTCCTCTTTAGAAAGGATTTTAATGGAGCCCTATTAAGATGCCTTGACACAGACCAAGCTGAAAGAATGATCAAAGAACTTCACGATGGTCCTGATGGTGGTCACTTCTCAGCAAGGAAAACTACAATGAAGATCATGAGGGCTAGTTACTTTTGGCTATCCTTGTTCCTTGATTGTCATAGGTATGTAAGGAAGTGTGAAAAATGTGCCTTCTTCTCTAGAAAAAGAAGACTTGTAGCTCTTCCCCTTCATCCTATCCAGGTGGATCAACCTTTTCCTTAGTGGGGATTGGATTTCATAGGCCCTATCAATCCTCCTTCTAGTTTAGGTCACAAGTGGATTCTAGCTGCTACAGATTACTTCACCAGATGGACAGAGGTAGTTGCATTGAAGGATGCCACTAAATCTTCAGTGGTTGAGTTCCTTGATGGAATTGTGACCAGATTTGGTGCTCCTTCAACTATTATTTTAGATAACGCAAAGTCTTTTGTGGGAGCTCAAATTTGTGCATAGGCAGTGGATCATAATATCTATTTGACCACATCCTCAAATTACAATCCTTAGGGTAATGGTTTGGCTGAGTCCTCCAAAAAGAACCTGATCAGGATCATGAAAAGGATAATAGAAGATAACTAGAGGTGTTGGCATAAAAAGCTAAAGACTACACTGTGGGTTGATAGAATAATGCCTAAAAGATCAATAGGGAGTTCCCCATTCATGTTGTTATATGGTAGAGAGGCTAGGCTTTCAATTTCATTGGAGTTCCCAGCCCTAGAGTTAGCTCATTAGTTGGAACTAATTGAAGATAATGCCATGAAAGTGAGAATGGTAGAACTAATGGAGTTGGAAGAGAAAAGGAATTAGGCCATACAAACTCTACAGATACATCAGCAATAGGTGAAGAAGAGCTTTGACAAAAAGGCTAGGGTCAAAATCTTGAGGGAGGGAGATTGGAATGTCCCTTTCTGATTTTATATGATATTTCAAGCCACTAATCAGATCTTTAAGATCAAACAACCAATATTTCAAAGATCCACCAATTTCTCAATAAACCCCAAATCGGGTATGCCAAAAATAGTGCCAAAAACTTCATAGCTTCGCATATTATTAGTAAATCTGAAAGTGGACATTTTTATAGAAATTTCAGCAGCATAACAGCCTAAAAAATGACATTTTTAGATCTGTATAACATTTACACAACAGCTCCCAAACGAAAGATAACAACAATGCTCATCGTGCTCCCGAAAACAACATAGAATAGCCCGAAAACACCACAAAAACACTAATAATCTATCATAGAAGTATAATCATGACCAAATAAATATATTCAGCTCTATTTTAACATCTAAAAGTTTGAAATACAGAAGCAACCCAAACTGATATGAAATACTCAACTGGAAACACCAAACTCTTACAAAAAACACACCCGAAAACCCACAAATTTGCACTATTCAGCACAAAGGAAAACTCTATATGAGCATGCACATGGAATGGCTTCAAAATCCCATCCTTAGCCTTCTTGGAAACCTAAAAACTCCTGTTCTTCGGTCTCCTTCTCCACAGGTTTGGAAGCCTATGAAGAACAACAAAGAAATGAGCAAAATCAAGTTCTGGAATGAGCCCAGAATACCTCCAAACCCCTTAAAAGAGGGCATAACCCTAACTCATGTTGAAGAGGGGTTAATAAAACATTTTTTAATATTAATTTGTCCATTAGCTTCCAAATATTATCCCCTTTTTCTAAAACTTCACCTTTTTGGGCCTGCCTGCCTTAGAAAAGATTATTATTTTTAATTATTTGAAAAGGGACATGACAGAGATTTGGTTCTGAAATGGGATGCAGATAAGGAAAAACCAAGAAGACACTCAAATTTTGATGCATTGTGGAGTGGTCCCTATCTGATTGTTAGCTGTAAGTAGGCCAATGCTTTTTAGTTAAGCAAGCCTAGTGGTGAGATTCTGCCTATCCCAGTCAATGGGATCTATCTCAAGCCATGTTTTTGAGAGTTGATGTTTCCATGTACATAGTTAGCTTAGTTTTTTTTCCTATTAGTTCCCTATTTTTTCCCAGAAGTGCATGGTCATAGCTATCTCACTGTGAGATAGCAGCTTTTCAAAATTTTGAAGGTTGCAAAAGGTTTCTGTTCTCTGGTTCCAATTGCAAAGGCAGGGTTTTTCAAGGTTTTCCTCTCAGAGGGAGGGTTAGGGTTTCACAGTATACACAAAATCCACATCTTTTTGACTTTGTAGCCCAATGGATGCTTCAGGCCACTGGTCTTATGCATAGATGGCTTGCATCCCCTCTGAGTCACCAGATTTGTTAGTCATTTTTGCCTTCCCACAAAAATCACCACATTTGAATTCAATGTAATAACATTCACAAGTTTTAAATATTCAAATATTCAAAAGGGGGCATGAAATATTAAATGATCAAACCTTATAATATTTCTTCCCTACGCTTTTAGTGTTTCTGCCAACTCACAAGTCCCCATCGTCAAATCAAAATCAATCAATGGTTGGCACTATGTCACTATTGAAAGTTGCACACTTCTTTGACATAGCAACATAGCACCCCTTCGCCACATGTTAGGTGGGTCCTACTTTCCCTTATTATTTCTCTAGCACTAAATTTCACTAGACCCACAATGGGCGCTATGGTGCTATCAAAAAATCTGTGTTCCTCACCGATAGCACCATAGTGCCCAGATGAAAACTATATAGTGGTGGCATTAGTGGAAGGTGGGACCTTAGGCAATGTGGAAGGATGACTGTACTTTGAATGAAGCTTTGATTTGTCACTAGCTGGGTAGTTCATTGATGTCAGTGTTTTATGGACCCACACCCCCTTTCAAACAAATGAAGACTTCCTCACCCTTGGATCAAGATGGTTCTATGACCCTCACTATGTCACTATGAGAAAATGCTTGACCTTTAGCTATAGCGACATAGCACCTTTTGGCCGCATGGTCAGGTGGGTCCTCCTTTTTCTTGATTGTTTCTCCAACGTTAGATTTTGGTAGAACCATAGTGGGTGCTATGGCACTATCAAAAAATCTATGTTCCTCATCGATAGCAACATAGCGCCTAGATGGAAAAGGATACTGTGCCAGCTCTCAGGGAAGGATACTGGGTCCTAGGTATGTCTTGTCAGATATCACTGTGAAATCTATCAGACCTATTGCTATTTGGTTGTCTTTCCATTGGTCGAGGTATGATTGTGGAGTGTGGGTCCTATTTCACTTGGCAAACCACAAGCGAGGACTTATCAGACAAGTTGGCATGTGCCCAATTCTCATTGGTTGGTGTACAGATAGATCAAATCCATCTCGCATCACTGTAGATCTCAGTCTGAATCAATGGTGGGCACTATCTCACTATGGGAAGCTGCGAGGATGTTACCCACAATGATATAGCGCCTTGTTGATGCGTGGCACAAATGACATCATGGGCCTTCCATTCTAAAAAATAATGTTACGGCTCATCCTCGGTGGCAGTCGTCAGGTGAATCGTAACACAGTGGCAATATTTCATTGGTCCATCCAGCCAACTTGGTTTGCTATCATGCAATCATCTTGCTCATTGCTAGATCTAAGGAAAATCAATGGCAGGCGCTATCTCACCATGGGAAGTTGCTCGATAGACACCCATGGCAACATAGCACCCTTTCACCACATGGATCAGTGGGGCCAGATCTTGCCAAGTTGAAGTCACCAGGTCATGCCAGGTGGTTGCCAAGTGGATCCATGAACTAGAAATTTTGCACAGAATTATGAGGATCTTCCACGACTATTGATCTTGTGGAGATCAATGGTGGGTGCTATCTCGCTATGGAGAGTTTCTCGATGGATATCCATGGTGACATAGTGCCTCAGTGACATGTAGCAAGGTGGCACCGAGTGTTATGAGACTATAGAGATGGTACCAGTTTGGGCTGAGTCAGATGCTAGTTGTGCCAGGTGTTTCGTGGGCCTAGAAGTTTTAAGGGGTAAAGCATGGTAATACGGTGAATCTTCCATGACCATCAGATCTGTCAAAATCAATGGCTGGTGCTATGTTTCCATGAAAAGTTGCCTAATGGATATCTATAGAGACATAATGCCTCAATGACATGTGGATGAGTGATGCCAGGTGATGCCAGGTGATTCCAAGTGGTGCTAAATGGTTTTCAAGTGTTTCATGGGTCCAAAAGTTTTATGGAGATGACACAGTGGTATGGCGAGTCTTCACGATTGTCAGATCTGTCAAAATTTGCAGTGGTTGCTATTGTGCTATGGGCAGTTGTTCAGAAACTATTCATAGTGGCATAGTGCCCTGGTGATACGTGTCCCAGTGGGTCCAGTGGAAGCGGTAACTATTAATGGCCAGAAGTTGATGTTAGAATTTGAGGAGATGGCGCGGTTAGTGACAAAAGAGGTGGTCAACCATGTAAGACTCTTGTGAGGTGGCAAGATAAAAGGAGACCATTGGTCCACATAGCTTATCCTAGTGATGAGGTTAGGTTGACCTACTGATCATGCTGATCCATGAGATAGAAATAAAGGAAATCGAGGTTTTTGCATGAATCTGATCTTCATGATCAATTTCAACCACCAAAAGTAAATGTGAAGAATATAGAGACACTCTACCCCCTGATCCAACCTATCTACCTTGTCAGAGCACACTTATGGCACAATTTTTGCCTTCTAAAATCATTATTTGTCATAGAATATCAGATATGATTGCATCAAGATCAGATTTTCTTCATGTTTATTCTTTACAGAACTTGATGGCAGGTTGTTTTGAAGTAATTGCAGGAAGAGGACATCCCAGTTATGCCTGAGGTATAAAGGCAAAATTTGATGAATTTTTTAAGGTTGGACCTTCTCTATTTTTCTCTATTACTACTCAATAGATTCTTAGTGTAAATCCCCCTGTGTCTCTAAACTATATGATTTTTAATCTTATCTCCTTCAGCCATTGGTATGAAAGTGCAAGAACCCTTTGCCTCTCACTGATGTTTTGTGAAGATCTATGATCTGCATGACTGTATCTCCTTGGCCTATGAATGATAATATAAGTGAATCTCTCCTTCCTTGTGTCATTGCTCTTGGTTCTCTAATTTGCATGTGATTATTAGATTAAAGTAAGTATGAATGTGTATGTCCTTAGTTTCATTCTGGTTCAATAGTGCATATATGGGTAGAGTTTCAGTCCAAAAACTCTATTTTGGTGGATCACCTCTTTAGACTAGATTAGGTAGATTTTCTTTCATGCTCTCCTTCTCCCTTTTCCTCTCCAAGAGTAGTTAGGTGCATCCTAATAGTAAGAGGAAGCTGACCTTCTCTGAAGACTCAACCTCATAGTTCAAGTCCCACAGCTTGGAGGTTGTTTCCATGTTTCACTAGGTTGTCCTCATGCATAGGCTTTGGACAAGGGTACAAACCTAAGTGATGAAAATAACCTTAACCTAACCCTAGAACTGTAACTAAAACCCTAACCTAACCCTTTAGAACTCAAATTAAAAACCTAATGTAACTGAAACCCTATGAGAAAACCCTAATCTAAGTTCTCAAACTAGATAATGTAATCCTAACTAAAAACTCAAATCCTTAGATCTAGAAATGAAACCCTTTAATATAACTCAAACTCTAAAGTAAGATTTCAAGTAATTGAAAACTCAAACCCTAATCTAAATGAAACCCTAATTAAACCCTAATCTAATTCAAGTTCCCTAAGTCAAAACTAGGTAGTCTTTAATCCTAAAGTTTTGAAAACTCAAGTTCCGTAACTCTAACTCTCATGCATGATCGTATAAATTTTATTGATACATGTTATAGATTATCTAGACATGATGTACCTATGTGATTACATATCTTTTAATTTAAATAAAAAATTGTGTACTAGACTAGACATGTAAATATATACATTATACATGTGAATTTGTAATATATATTATCTCCATCATTGTACATATATGACTTCACATGATTAGCTTGCTCATCATCCCAAGGGCACTGATGAGGCTCCTATTATGACTCCTCCTATTTTGGCTCCTATTACAACTCCTGATGCGATACCTACTATGGCACCTGATGTGGCTCCTATTGTGGCTCCTTGTGCAGTTTGTCATGATGCTCATGGTGGGGCTTGTGTTGTGGCTCATCACAGGGCTTATGGTGGGGCTCATATTATGGTTGGTGTGGCTCCTAGTGTGGCTCTTGGTGTGGCTCCTATTGGAGGTCCTACACCTATAGCTACTACTAGAGGTCCTACTACAACTCCTGCTATGCCACCTTGATGCATCTGTATCAATGCATAATTTGCATTTGTAGAGCAAGAGGTTGATAGATTAGAGTAGCCTATATTGTACTCCAATGATGGTTGATATAGAGACATATGTGCTACCATATGTAGGATTTTACAAGATTTGACTACTAGATTTAGAGCTCATCATTCATTTACCCCTAATGTATTAGCTATTATATCTAGGGAGCTTAGAGCTAAGATTTTAGGAGATGCATCTTTTGATGATGTCATGAGGGTGGCCCCCAAAGATGTCATCAAATGAGATATCTTTCCATCATATGACGGTACATAGGGTAGGGTGAGAGGCTATTGAGTGACACAATGTAAAGATCTTGTTATATTTAGTATGATCCATCCTCATTTTTTACCCACACATGGTTGTTATCCTAGAAAAAATTAGTTACCTATGTATTTTGCACATCATTTGTATGTTGAATTCTGCATGGGGCTCAATGTCAACTACTTAGACATTCCAGATTATTGTAGACAAGGGCATGGTTAGATCATAGATCATGACTAGTATCATAGTGAATAATGTCTGCCACCTCTATATGTGAGATAGTTCATTGGAATGAGACTTCCTCCAGTGACTCCAACACTAGCACCTATTGTAGATAGAGTTGTCATTGATTCCCAGAAGGGAGCAATTGATAGTATTGGACACATTGCATATGTGACTACTAGTATCACATCTAATTCTCTTATTTATTATATTCACACTCTACAGAGTCATCTGGGTCAACCATCTTCAGAGGCATCCAATAGCACTTCAACCATCTCCCCTGATGAGGCATATAGAGCTGCTCAACTACCAATACTAGGTGATCTTCGTGCTCTTTCAAGATAGCACACACATATGGATTTAGCACTGTATTTTTTGGAGGATTTGTTGCAAAGTATTAGTTATATTTATGATACAAAAGGGATGCCAATTCACTTAGTGGTAGATGCCATTAAACACCTTCAAAGCCTCATAGTTCCATAGGTACAAACCACACCAATGACAATTGCCACACAACATAGCTCATAGCATTCTATACCATGCTCATGACACTCTACAAATGAATCAAGCATATGAGTTGGAGATGTGAGGATCATATTTGAGGGCCTTGATGATTTTGGTGAGTAGTTATGAGGGCTATCTGAGATTGATACTAGTTTGAGGATGGGATTTTCATCATATATGGACATGTTATTTTGACCTGGCACTAATTCTACACCATTACCTAGCTAGTTACACACTCCACTTAACTCATCATTACTAGCAATTCGAGATTGTGGTGTTGAGGGTGGTTTAGTAGGTGTTCAAGTTTCAGGAGATGATGTTAGATTAGTAGGATGCATTGACATTTCAGATAGTAGAGGTGCATCGATAAATGATACAATGGAGTCTAATGATCATGCTCCACATCTTGAGACCCAAGTACACACACACAAATACATAATTTTTAGATCTTAATATATGAAATTAAAATATTTAGCTGTAATATCCTCCCCTGATTTGAACTTTGACTTGCAGAAATTTAACTTAAGGAATATTGTCAAACACTTTGTATGCAAACTCATAAAGCTGATTTCCTCAATAAATTGCTTTCCAATGAGTAGATTTACGAACAACTATGAAGTGACATTAAAATGCATAATACACATCATAACATTTTCACAAACACTTGGTACACATTCAATAGTATATGAAAAATCTGGAAACTCTTTCAATCTGCTAATAAAGGGTGATTTTTAAATGTAGATGTGCACTTACAGCTGCCTTAAAGGCTGCAACAACTATTCAGACTTGTATTCAACAATTATTATGCAAAATATCAAAATTTGATAGAAGAAACCTGGAATTAGTTGCCGTAGTATTTTGTAGATGTAGTCGGCCAGCCTTCAAAACTTCTAATCAGTCAAAAAAAAAAAGTAAACTTGATACCAACATTGTTCACGCCATACTGTAGCAAAATACTGTTCATGCGGCACTATAGCAATAACTAACTTCAAATCTGCACCTCAAACCATTGTAAATTTCTTTATGCAAACACCCCAAATGAAACCCAGTGTGTTTTCTGAAGTGAAAACACCCTTGATCCTCTTGACTGTGTCTTCTAACAGTGAAGAGAATGCTAGCAAAGAGGGATTTCGTCGTCCAAGCCCGATAATCAGATATCCAGCAACATAACATTAATCTTCATCCAAGCATTATAAAAAAAACTCTTCCATTTCTTTTATAGTGTTCTCACAAGAGCTCAATCCTTTGTTTTCTCAATGTGGGATAAAACATAACTCCCTTTATGTACCTTATGTCTCCAATGTGTTATAAAAATAAAGGGAACTCTTTTAATTTAAATATTTCCCACAAACTATAGTTTATGCATTAATAAAGTTAAATATTTAAATTTAACTTTATAAAATGGCTTTATCAATGCATAACAAATCTTATCAATGATAAATAAGTCTTCTTGTCAATTTTAAATAATTACCATCGACATACCACTGTGACTGAATGTCCAGCCATGTCCAAGATGACTTATTATAAATAGTAAGTATGCCCAAAGTTTCCTTAGAACCCCTCAGAAAGACCTACAACTGAAACTGTCTAGGCCAAATGCCCTCTAAGCCCCTTTAATGTCCTAGTTAGCCTACGGGACTGTGGGGAAATAGGCTAATGACAAAATCATGCTATGAATGTTGGAAAGGGGACATTACAGTCCGCCCTTCCCAAAATTGCTTGTCCTCAAGCAATTTCAGCTATGGATGCTGCAATATGTGCTCATTTACCCAAGTAGCATCCTTGACAGGTAGGCTCCTCCACTTCACTAGATACTCCCTGATAGTCCTCCTACGAAGCACCCTCTCCTTGGAGTCAAGTATGGCCTTTGGAACCCAGATAAGCTTTCCCTCATCATCAAGAGGTGGAAATACTACTGAAGGCACCACATTGTTACCCAATGCCTTCTTAAGGCGTGACACATGGAACGCATTATGCACTTTACTATCTGCAGGCAACTCCAACTCATAAGCTACTTTGCCCACTCTCCTGATTACTTTGTATGGTCCATAGTAGCGTGGTTTCAATTTCTTTGCTCCACTCTTCTTGAGAGAGGACTGTCTATATGGCTGTAACATGAGGTACACCATATCTCCCACCTCAAAAGACCTCTCAACCCTGTGCTGATCAACATATTGCTTCTGCTGATTTGTGCCTTTTGCAAATTTTCCTTCAAGGATCGCATAATGTCCTGACACTCCTGCAAAGTATCCTTGGCCTTAGGCACCCTGCTATCCCCAAATAACAAATCCAAAAAATTAGGAGCATCATACCCGTACAGTGCCATAAAAGGGGACATTTGAATAGACATATGGAAAGAGGTATTATAACAGTACTCCCCTAGATGTAGCCACTTCACCCAAGCCTTCTGCTCTCCTGCAATGTAGTTTTGAAGGTACCCCTCAACCCATTTGTTCACTATCTCTGTCTGCCCATCAGTTTGGGGGTGGTAGCTGGTACTCAGAGTGTGGTCTGTTCCACATAACCTAGACAACTCCTGCCAAAAGTGGCTCATAAATCTGCTATCTCTGTCACTGACTATGCTTTGTGGTATCCCATGTAGTCTGAATACCTCTCGAAAAAATAGTTTTTCTATTTGTGCTATTGAATATGTAGATGAAATTGCAAAGAAATGTGAAAATTTTGTCAATCTATCTACCACAACAAAGATACAATCCCGACCCTGTGCCTTAGGGAGGCCTGTGATAAAATCCATGGAAATGCTATCCCACTTCTTCTCTGTTATGGGTAGGGGCTGTAGTAAACCACCCAGAAAAGAATGTTCCTATTTGTTCTACTGACACACAGGGCATTCTCTAACAAACTGAAGCACCTCTGATTTGAGTCCTTTCCAAGTGAAGCGCTCTCTCACCTGCCGATATGTCTTAAAGAATTCAGGATGTCCTGCCATTGGTGAATCATGAAATGCCCTCAAAATCTTCTACTTCATAGCAGACCCGAGTACAAAATAAATCCTTTCCTTTTAGATGATCAGATCATTTACGACAGTGTATCGACTATCTTGAATAGCTCCCTCAATAATGCTAGATGCCCAACTATCCTTAGCATAGTCTTCCAAGATCATCTCTCTCCAATCATCCATTACTATCCCAACAGCAAGCAAATGAGGCCTTCTAGATAAAGCATCTGCAACAATATTTTTCTTCCCTTTGATATAGGCTATGTCAAAATCATAGGCCTGTAATTTACTCACCCATTTCTGTTGCATGTCATTAAGGTCCTTCTGTCCAAGGAAATGTTTCAAGCTATTATGATCTGTTTTTACTGTGAATCGGCTTCCCACTAAGGACTGCCTAAGCTTAGCTAGCGTGTGCATGATTGCTAGCATCGCTTTGTCATAGATGTTGTAGGTTCTCTCCACACCTCATAATTTTATACTCTCATATGCGATGGGATGTTTGTCTTGCATGAGAACAGCTCCTATGCCCTCTCCCGAGGCATCACACTGCAGCTCAAAAGGCCTGTGAAATCTAGAATGGCTAAAAATGGACATGTACTCATCAACTCCTTAAACCTGTCAAAACAATCCTAAGCCCTCTCTGACCACTTGAAACTATCTTTCCATGTCAAATCTATAAGTGGTGCTGCTGTCTGTGAAAATCCCTTCACAAATCTATGGTAGAACCCACAAAGCCCGAGAAATCCCTTGAGTTGTGAAGTGGTCCTCGGTGGTGGCCAATTCCAAATGGCCTTGATCTTGTCTGGGTCAACCCAAACACTTCCTAAACTAATAATATGCCCTAGATAGAGAAACTCTGTCATCCCAAACTCACATTTACTCATCTTGGCATATAATGACTCCCTCTCTAGAATACTGAGCACTATATCAATATGCTTCAAATATTCCTCCCAAGTATGGCTATATATCAGTATATCATCAAAAAATATCAACACAAACTTCCTCAACTGATCTTTGAACACTCTATTCATACAGGACTGGAAAGTGGCAGGGGCATTTGTCAACCCAAAGGGCATGACTAAGAACTCAAAATGTCCATAGTGGCATCTAAAAGCTGTCTTCTCCACATCCACCTCTCTAACCCGTATCTGATGGTAGCCGGATCTCAAATCAATCTTGGAGAAGTAGCATGCACCATGCAATTCATCAATAAGCTCATTGATGCGCGGGATAGGGTATCGGTTCTTGATTGTCTTCTTGTTTAGTTCCCTATAATCAATGCACATCCTCATTTTACCATCCTTCTTCTTCACCAATACTACTGAAGAAGTGAAAGGACTTTTTCTTGGCTGTATGTGCCCCATGTTAATCAACTCCTTAATTTCCTTTTCTATTTCATCCTTATATCTCTTTGGATGGCGGTAAGGTGTGATGATAACTAGCTTAGCCCCTTCCTCTAATTCAATAACATGCTCAATTCCCCTATCCGGGGGTCTCCCTAGAGGTATCTCACTAAAAACCTTAGTATGTTTGGTTATTATTTTTTGTACATTAGGTGGATACTCTAGTTTATGCTGCTCTGTCATCTCAGGCATTACTCTAAACTCTGTTGCCCACTGCACCTAATCATGTCTAAAGAAACTCTGCATCCGCTTGAGTGACACCACTCGAAGTCTCCCATCTGACAAACCTCTGAGCACTATCTTCTTATCATTTGCCTCAAACCTTATTTCCATTTTCTCAAGGTTAAATGTAAACTCTACCAAAGACTTCATCCAGTTCATCCCAAGCACCATATCCTGATCACCAATGTTGACCACAAAGAAATCTCCTGTCATGTCATAATCTCCCAAAGGAAGCTGCAAGTTGGAGATTTTCTTGGTACATTCAATTTTGAAGCCATCGGCAACCATCACCTTAAATCCCCTATGCTCCTCTATATGTAGCCCTCTGTGTGTCACAAACTTCTCATCAATGAAGTTATGTGTTGCCCCTGTATCAATGAGTGCCACAACTCTCTGTCCATCTAAGGTTCCCCTAACTCTAAAAGTGATGACCTCTTGTATACTTGACAAATGAGCTATCGTGCTATGACTGCGTGCTTCCTCCTGTGAAGAACTATCATCATCTCCATCTGATTCAGATGACTACTCTGAATCTCCATCTACTGACTCTTCGGCTGAAAAGTACTCCATCTGCTTAGCTTTTGCTTTCAATGGACACTTATGTGACAAATCCCAAGGCTCCCTGCAATGAAAAGAAAGCTTCTTCTTCCTAAGATCATTAAGTGTCTCATTGTCCAACCTCTTAATTTCCTCCTTAGTTGGCTAAACCTCTTTATGAAAAGGTTTCCTATCCTTATCTTTCCTTGAAGGGAAACTCTTTGCCTGGAATTTATTTTTTGAAGATGAAGAGGAATCCATGTCACAAGCTTTCTTAATGGCTTCCTGCAAAGTGGGAGGGTTGAGAGCTTTAATCCACCCTCTCAATGGATCAGCTAACCCATCCATAAATAGAACTAGTATCCTTCGTTCAGATACATCTGTTACTAACACTGCAAGTTTCTAAAACTTTGAAATGTATGTTTCCAATGATCCCTACTATTTAAGCTGAGCTAACTCCTTGAAATGGAGTTCTGGATCCTTCCTATCAAAACTTTCAATCAGCCTCTCTGTAAACTCCACATATGAGGTAATGTGTGCATGTCCCATAGTGACTATACCATGATGCCACCACTCGTGTGCTAACACATCCAGATGAATTGCTGCATACTTAATAGCTTCTTCCTCAGGCATAGGGTTCAATTGAAAGTATGTGTCAAGCTTTTGAACCCAACCTCTTGTTGTATATTTTCCTAAGCTATCATAATATGGTAACTCAAGTCTCCCTACTTTCTTTCGTAGCTCATAGCTCTAGTTCTTGTCATGTCCATGTGGCATATGTTTCATCCGCACATCCATATACTCCATAAAGGTAATTGTAGCAGTAAAATTTGGCCCTCCAGCTTCCCAATATCTCCTCAACTAGTCCTATATATTAGTAATCTGGGGCTCTGGTAGAAGCTGCTCTGGAGCTCTAGGAGGAAATGTAGGAATCATGGGCCTTGAACTCACTATCCTAGCTCGCTGGGGTGCATGACCGAAATTGTTCCCAACTTGTTCATCTCCATTATGTGTCCCATCCTAATCATTTCCATTCTGATTGTTACCATTCTAATTATTTCCTCCACCCATGTTAGCATTCAACCCCATTTGACGAGCCATCATCTGCATCATAAGATCCAATCTCTAATTTTGTTCCAGTGCCCTTTTTTTTACTACTCGCTGACCCTATACCAAGGTCTCTAATAATTGTAAGAATCTTTCCTCTCTAGGCTCTGGACCGACATTCTCGCCTCCACCTAATCTTGTATTCCTATCATCTCGGTCACCCATATTGTTGTCTTGATCAAAGAATACATCCGCTGTGTCTGTATGACTGGATTCTATACCCCCCTGTACGGATGAACTAGACTGTTTTCTTTGCAGGTCTGAACTCCTACTTTGTCTTGCTCTAGTATTGCAGAAATTATAAGGCCCCTATCACATGCTCAAACATAAATGCTCTAATTTTAGTGTTTTGACATTTCATCAAACACTTTCCCCTCTATCCGCCAGTTCCAAATTTCCTATAAGACCTCCACAGGATGGCAGGACTTATAGATCTGATACCACTATAATATCCTCCCCTGATTTGAACTTTGACTTGCAAAAATTTAACTTAAGGAATATTGTCAAACACTTTGTATGCAAACTCATAAAGCTAATTTCCTCAATAAATTGCTTTCCAATGAGTAGATTTACGAACAACTATGAACTGACATTAAAATGCATAATACACATCATAACATTTTCACAAACACTTGGCACACATTCAATAGTATATGAAAAATCTGGAAACTCTTTCAATCTACTAATAAAGGGTGATTTTTAAATGTAGATGTGCACTTACAGCTGCCTTAAAGGCTGCAACAACTATTCAGACTTGTATTCAACAATTATTATGCAAAATATCAAAATTTGACAGAAGAAACCTGGAATTAGTTTTCGTAGTATTTTGCAGATGTAGTCGGCCAGCCCTCCAAACCTCTAATTAGCCAAAAAACAAGTAAACTTGATACCAACACTATTCACTCCATACTGTAGCAAAATACTGTTCATGCAGCACTATAGCAATAACTAACTTCAGATCTGCACCTCAAACCCTTGTAAATTTTTTTATGCAAATGCCCCAAATGAAACCCAATGTGTTTCCTGAAGTGAAGACACCCTTGATCCTCCTGACTGTGTCTTCCAATAGTGAAGAGAATGCTAGCAAAGAGGGATTCCGTCCTCCAAGCCTGATAATTAGATATCGAGCAAGATAACATTAATCTTCATCCACTCTTCCATTTCTTTTATAGTGTTCTCACAAGAGCTCAATCCTTCGTTTTCTCAATGTGGGATAAAACATAACTCCCTTTATGTACCTTATGTCTCCAATGTGTTATAAAAATAAAGGGAACTCTTTAAATTTAAATATTTCCCACAAACTATAGTCTATGCATTAATAAAGTTAAATATTTAAATTTAACTTTATAAAATGGCTTTATCAATGCATAACAAATCTTATCAATGATAAATAAGTCTTCCTATCAATTTTAAACAATTACCATTGACATACCACTGTGACTGAATGTTCGGCCATGTCCAAGATGACTTACTATAAATAGTAAGTATGCCCAAAGTTGCCTCAAAACCCCTCAGAAAGACCTACAACTGGAACTGTCTAGCCCAAATGGCCTCTAAGCCCCTTTAATGTCCTAGTTAGCCTACGGGACTGTGGGGAAATAGGCTAACGACAACATCATGCTATGAATGCTGGAAAGGGGACATTACAGTCTGCCGTTCCCAAAATTGCTTGTCCTCAAGCAATTTCAGTTCTGGATGCTACAATATCTTCTCATTTTCCAAAGTAGCATCCTCGACAGGTAGGTTCCTTCACTTCACTAGATACTCCCTGATAGTCCTCCTACGAAGTACCCTCTCCCTGGAGTCAAGTATGGCCTCGAGAACCAAGATAAGCTTTCCCTCATCATCAAGAGGTGGCAATACTACTGAAGGCACCACATTGTGACCCAATGCCTTCTTAAGGCGTGACACATGGAACACGTTATGGACTTTACTATTTGCAGGCAACTCCAACTCATAGGCTACTTTGCCCACTCTCCTAATTACTTTGAACGGTCCATAGTAGCGTGGTTTCAATTTCTTTACTCCACTTTTCTTGAGAGAGGACTATCTATACGGCTGTAACATGAGGTACACCATATCTCCCACCTCAAAAGACCTCTTAACCCTGTGCTGATCAACATATTGCTTCTACTGATTTTGTGCCTTTTGCAAATTTTCCTTCAAGGATCGCATAATTTCCTGACACTCCTGCAAAGTATCCTTGGCCTTAGGCATGCTGCTATCCCTAAATAACAAATCCAAAAAATTAGGAGCATCATACCCGTACAGTGCCATAAAAGGGGACATTTGAATAGACATATGGAAAGAGGTATTATAGCAGTATTCCCCTAGATGTAGTCACTTCACCCAAGCCTTCTACTCTCCTGCAATGTAGTTTTGAAGGTACCCCTCAACCCATTTGTTCACTATCTTTGTCTGCCCATCAGTTTGGGGGTAGTAGCTGGTACTCAGAGTGAGCTCTGTTCCACATAACCTGAACAACTCCTGCCAAAAGTGGCTCATAAATCTACTATCTCTGTCACTGACTATGCTCCATGGTATCCCATGTAGTCTGAATGCCTCTTGAAAAAATAGTTCTTCTATTTATGTTGCTGAATATGTAGACGGAATTGCAAAGAAATGTTCAAATTTTGTCAATCTATCTACCACAATAAAGATACAATCCCGACCCTGTGCCTTGGGGAGGCCTGTGATAAAATCCATGGAAATTCTATCCCACTTCTTCTCTGGTATGGGTAGGGGCTGTAGTAAACCACCCGAAAAAGAATGTTCCTGTTTGTTCTACTGACACACAGGGCATTCCCTAACAAACTAAAGCACCTCTGATTTGAGTCCTTTCCAAGTGAAGAGCTCTCTCACCTGCCAATATGTCTTAAAGAATTCGGGATGTCCTGCCATTGGTGAATCATGAAATGCCCTCAAAATCTTTTGCTTCATAGTAGACCTAGGTACTAAATAAATCCTTTCCTTGTAGATGATCAGATCATTTACGACAGTGTATCGACTATCTTGAATAGCTCCCTCAATAATGCTAGATGCCCAACTATCCTTAGCATATTCTTCCAAGATCATCTCTCTCCAATCATCCATGTCAATCCCAACAACAAGCAAATGAGGCCTTCTAGATTAAGCATCTGCAACAATATTTTTCTTCCCTTTGACATAGGCTATGTCGAAATCATAGGCCTATAATTTACTCACCCATTTCTATTGCCTGTCATTAAGGTCCTTCTATCCAAGGAAATGTTTCAAGCTATTATGATCTGTTTTTACTGTGAATCGGCTTCCCACTAAGTACTGCCTGAACTTAGCTAGCACGTGCATGATTGCTAGCATCTCTTTGTCGTAGATGCTGTAGGTTCTCTCCACACCTCATAATTTTCTACTCTCATATGCGATGGGATGCTTGTCTTGCATGAGAACGGTTCCTATGCCCTCTCCCAAGGCATCACACTGCAGCTTAAAAGGCCTGGTGAAATCTGGAATGGCTAAAATAGGACATGTACTCATCAGCTCCTTAAACCTGTCAAAATAATCCTGAGCCCTCTCTGACCACTTGAAACTATCTTTCCATGTCAAATCTGTAAGTGGTGCTGCTATCTGTGAAAATCCCTTCAAAAATCTGCAGTAGAACCCACAGAGCCTAAGAAATCCCTTGAGTTGTGAAGTGTTCCTCGGTGGTGGCCAATCCAGAATGGCCTTGATCTTGTTTGGATCAACCTGAACACTTTCGGCACTAATAATATGCCCCAGATAGAGCAACTCTGTCATCCCAAACTCACATTTACTCATCTTGGCATATAATGACTCCCTCTCTAGAATATTGAGCACTTTATCAATATGCTTCAAATGTTCCTCCCAAGTACGGTTGTATATCAGTATATCATCAAGAAATATCAACACAAACTTCCTCAACTGATCTCTGAACACTCTATTCATATAGGACTGGAAAGTGGCAGGGGCATTTGTCAACCCAAAGGGCATGACTAAGAACTCAAAATGTCCATAGTTAAATATTCAAAGAAGTTCCAAATTGATCTATGAACCTAATTTATAATTTTGAAAAATAATAATAATTTATAGGGTGATTGAATTGAATTATTATATAGGTTCTTAAACCTACTAAATTAACCAAAATGATCTAGGTTAAAAATTTAAGACATTATGTTTATTTGTAATCATTACAAAATAAACAATTAGTAGGACTAAAGATACATATTTGGTAAATCAATTAGTAGGAATAAAGATACAAATTTCTTAAATCAATTACTAGGACTAAAGATACATATTTGTTAAATCAATTAGTAGGGCTAAAGATAAATATTAGTTTTATGTGGATAAAAATATGCTAACAAGGTAAGCCAACACATTATTTATAAATTTTTTTACAAAATATAATATTTAAAAACACATTAATAAACTAATAAACTAAGAGTATGACCCTACAATTAACTAACATTAATATATAGTTTTTTAATAAACTAATGGAAACTAAGAGTATGATCATACAATTTTTGAAAAAAAATTTATTCAAGATGAAATTCAATAGTTTGAAAAGAAGTTTATAAAATAATTTATATAACATATTAAATTACCTTTGATACATATCTATCTAATGATTGTGTAAGTTTCAACTAAGTTACATATTGCCTATTTAGATCAAGTTGTTATTATTAAATTCATCCATGGTAATTAATATTATTAATTTATATAGTTTTTAAATAAACTAATGATAATTCAAGATTAAATTCAATAGTTTGAAAAGAAGTTTATATTTAATAATTTTAACAAATCAAATTATCTTTGATACATATCTATCTAATGACTGTATAAGTTCCAATTAACTTGTATTGCCTATTTATATAAAGTTGTTATTATTAAATTCATCCACGGTAATTAATATTATTAAAATGTATACATTTAAAAACACATTAATAAACTAAAAAACTAAGAGTTATGACCCTATAGTAAACTAACATTTATATATAGTTTCTTAATAAACTATTGATAACATAATCTTTAGTTTATGATGATAATTAATATTATTAAAATGACACATTTATAAATTCCAATTATTCATTACTAGGATAACGATACATATTTGTTTTATGTGGATAAAAATATGCTAGTAGGTAAGCCAATACACTATTTTAAAAAACTTTTACAAAATATAATATTCTTAATAACCTTCATCCATGACCTAATTAATATTATTAAAATGTATAGATTTAAAGGTCCTAAAATTTGATATATCAAGGAAAATAACTTTAAATTAATTCAAATTATTATACAGTAAATCTCAAAGGTTAGGAACAACCATGATGTACACTTATAACATGTAATATCTTCTCATGATCTTCACTATCTAGTGTCCACTTGTGACATACACAGTTAAATTTGACTAGATGTAGACAGAGCCCAGTAGAATGACCAGGTGGCTATATTGAAAAACCTTGTTGTCAAGTTGATAATCATCAAAGTGTATTCCATGTTGGACTATTTTGTCTTGCTTCAAATGTGTTCCCTATATCACAAAAAAACTTGCACCACAAATTTAAATATTTTAAAATTTGATAGATATAATGTTACCTAGATATATATAAATTCATACGTGTATGTGCACACATGCATGCATAATACCTATGGAGAACAACATTTCATCACTTTCTTCAAGTTCATATAACTTTTTCCTCTCTACAATACATCACAATAAATAATAGCTGACACCTTCATGATTTATAGGCTCAGCAATAACAGCAAAGACATCTCTTGCATAAAAAGTATACATACATGAGTATAGTATATATAAGACAATTCATTGATAATTAAATAACAAGTTGAGATTAATTTTTATGATACTTGCCCACTTTTACCAATCCAAGTATATGATTATAATCATTAGAAATCAATGGAATATCATCAAAATTTTCATCATCTTTATCGAATGTATCGGTAACACCAAGTGGTACCAAAATCCATGCACTTGTATATCCACGTGTTTGAATGATTCATTCTTGATAGTCTTTATGAATGCAACTATCACAAAAACATGAGTATTCTCTTGTTTTCAATGTCCAATTGCAGTTATTTGTAGTCATGATTGAATGTAAGGAATGTGCTTTTTCTATCCCCTTGGAACCATGCATATTTTTTCTATTGACACCTGAAAGTTCATTAAATTGAAAATAAGGACAAATGAAATTTAAACTTCAATGAATTGAAAGATAAAACTTAAAAATAAAATTTTAAAACTTAATTGCATAAAATTTAAACAAATGTAAACATCCACACCTATTATCTCCCAAAACACTCTATATGGTACCTATTGACTCATTGTTGATGATGTCACGACTTCCTCTGATGCAAAATGTGTCTTACACCATTCAATAACATCATGTACATCATTTATAAAAACTCCCTAATAATTCATTTGATACTTTCACATAGCACATTTGATCCAAGCTCTAGAACCATCATATTCACCTTTTCCATGGCCACTCTCAAAGAAATTCCACATGTGTTCTATATTCTCATTGCGATGATATCTACATAATGCATAAAATGGTCTAGATGATTTGAACTCTGTGGCACATCCATCAAACCAAACATAATATTTATCAACATTTATGTCCCTTTCTTTCAAATAAGAAAAGAACACATTGAAGCAATGTTCTACATAGTGAATGTCATATTCTTTATCATAACTTATATAAAAGTGATATTCCTTTTTAACTAATTGTACTTGAACTATACTCTAAACACCATCCAAATCTAACTACACATGCCTATAAAAAACATGTACCATAATAGTGACCCGCTTAGAAAAGAAATAATTTGATTAAATTGATTTCTCATGACAAAAGGAATAGTTCTCTATAAAATCAACAACCGATACAATCATTCCAAGTGGGAAATTATCTTTCAAAGTTTCAAATTGATGTGCTTGCCACTTTGCAAAAAATGCATGATGAATTTAATGTTGAATCAATTTTTTAAAATTGTCCATAAATGTTACAATAGGAAACTCCTATTCAACACATTCCAACTTGTTAATTATCCAATGAGTCACCATTTAAAAACAAATCCTTACTTCAAATTTTTCCCATCTAGTTGTCAAAGTACTTCTTTCGTCATTCCATGTAGTCGCAATTATAGGAAGTGTTGTACAAAGTTTCCCCCACACTCCTCATTAGTGTATCTTCATTTGAATCACTTTGAACCACTTTGAACACTAGTTCAAAGCAGTTCAAAGTAGTTCAATCAAATGATTTTGCACTAAAAAATTTCTTCCAGGAAATGCATGCAAAAATAGCGGGGTATTATTTTGAATGACTTTAAATCACTTTGAACCTTGGTTCAAAGTAGTTCAAAATCATTCTACAATAAAGATTTTCTCACAAGATTAGATCATGTTGCACAAATGGGCCACCATATCCTAGGATATTAATTTCCATGTCAAATGGTAATCATTAAAAAGGGTGCTTCAATTCTAAATGTTAAGAATTATCATTATGATCAAAAGTGGAAACTCTTTCATAGTAAAAAAGGTTGGATGTCATTACGAAGCTAATCATTATCGATACAGCCATAAAGGGAGTTATTAAATAAGAGGGTCATGTTAGAAGGATTTCAAACATGTAAACCTTTTCATGAGTTATTCTTCATGAATGCCTCATGATGAGGTTGTACTTTCACACGTAAGCACTCTTTCCTTTTAAAATGAGTTTGACTTTCCCTTTTTGCTTACTGTGCAAAAAATCAAGAATTTGGAAGACAAGTTGTTAAGGAGAAAGGAAAGGAAAACCATTTTTTTTGGCAAGTCACAAGTGAGAACATAGAGATCTTTCATTTTTTTTTGCAATCGGTCTATTTTCCAAGATAAATTAGTTCAAAGCCTTGTTTTATTTGTTTAAGGATGAAATCTGTGTTACATTTCTTTGGCAACATTTCAAGTTTGGAATACAAAAGGCCTATCATATGTGATACCAATTTAGAATGTGTTAAATTGGAGAAATTGCAAACAAACTTCCTCAAGCATGTTGATGAATCAAATGGGTGTATGGAAATTTTGACCAGTGGTCTAGTTGAAGCCACAACTTTTACCCCTACCCTTTTGAGCCTAGAATTGCTTCAAATTTGCATTGATCATTATGATGTAAGGAGAAAAAGTATCATAAACAAGGATGGGAAACTAGTCCTATCAATTTCAAGAGAAACCATTTCCTCTGTACTACATCTACCAGAAAATACATTTGCCGCATTTTCTCCCATTCAATCCCTAGTTGAATACTGAGAAACTCCAAGCTAATACCACAATATTCTAGCTAGGAAATGGACTAATACTAACTATGGTGGAGGTTCTAGGTTGCCTAAGATAGTCACCAAGGATCGTCTTAAGCCCCATAGCCATGACCTTGTAGTGCTATTACATTGAGTTTAGGGTTTAACTAGTGTTTTCCTCTTTGAGGATTGGATGTATCATTAATTAGAAATCATTTTGAAAGGAGAACAGCAGACGGACTGGGCTGAAATTATTGCTAATTCATTGAGGACACAACTAAAACATGCCAAAGAATCCAAGGAAAGCTTCTACATGGCCTCATATTTGACATATTGCATTGCCTTTATTAGTGACCTTACATCTCTCCCTCATGAAGTCTGGAATGAAGAAATAACAATTTATCAATATTGCCCCCTATTGCAAAAAGACAAAGTGCTAGGGAATTTTGGAAAGGTTCATGATGTATTGATAGAAAACATGCATGTATCTTTGAAGAAAGCACACATGCCTAGATTACCTTCCAAAGCTCTGAAATTGGTTCAACAATATAGAAGCTATTTAATACAATGTCCCAAGTTCACCTATTTGAGAATAGGTGGATTTGAGGATGAACCAATAAAACTTCCATGATATGCACTAGATTGCTTTATTCTAGCTGAAATTTGTAGGTAGTTATTTTATGTTATTGGAGATAACTTACCATGGAAAAATTTGGAGACATTATTCCTTGTCAAACTTGGTTCTTTGGCTTGTAATAGTATAATTAGTGTCTCTATTATAGGAAGTAACCTTCTCAAGTTTAATTTTGGTTCTTGCCAAATCAAAAGAAATTTTGATAGTAAAGGCTTTGTAGTTCAAGTCCTTAGTCTCAGAGGTTACTCAGCAACAAATCCATAATTAGAGGAATTACGGTAGGACTGTAAAGATGAAGGACAAGTTTTGACGAGAGATCATTCAAGATTGACATTGCAACAAATCAATTCCCTAAAATTAAAATTTCAAATAGAGGGTATAATTGAAGATGGTTCAGACATTATTGAACTAGTTTGGGAAGGGCTCCATGAATCAAAATCACCAGAAGTTGATTGGAACCAAGAAGAAGAAGAGGATATAAACCTAAGGGATAGATTTATAATCACTTATATAGATGATTGGCTAAAGAGATAGAACATGAAAGTTGTGAAGGAGCCCTCTTTGAGGGTAGTTTCTTTTTTTGAACCATTGACATCTAACATCCAACTTTCACCTCCTGTTGTAGGTAGTGTTTTGGCTCTAGGTAAGCAGAAAAGATCACCAATTCATATACAAATATGGCTCCTAGGACCAAGTCTAAAACTAAATCTTAGGCCCTTACATAGTAGGAAATTTGTAAAGAAAAGATGTCAACTTAGGCACAAGATTCAAATGATGGTCTCAGTTTCACAAATAGTGTCGATAGTGATATGCAATTTATCGAAGCCCCTAAAGTGGATTAGCCTAGGTTCATGACTCCCACCAGGGATGCTCATGCAATCTTTGTTAGCCCTACTATCATTTCTTGGTTATCTAATTCAATTAGTAAGAAAATAAATATGTAACTAGTTTCAACACTCTTAAAGGATATTGTAACCAAATATGTTGCTCAAGGTTCGAAGGAAAAGAAATTGAAAAATAATGCTCATTTGACGAAGGACCCAGTAACTAGAAAAATAATAGCTGAAGCAGCTACATATAAGAAGAAAATGGAGTTTGGAGAGATCAATAGTGAAGATTTCAAAGTCACTTCAGTCAAACTAGGAACTATTAATCGGATCATGGGTAATCACCTTTTCAAATTTTCTATCAATCATATGTTAACCTAGTCTAAAAAAGATAGCAAGGAGAAAGAGGAACTCAAAGGTTTAGTGATGACTATGGCTACTTACATTGATTCTTTAATGAATCTTGGAGCCTTATCGATTGTTCAAGCTTGTTAATCTTTTGACTCAAATTCTATAGACAACCGACAACTGGTAAAGCAAATGCAGAGGGGAAAGTTGATGTTAGATGCAATGCAAGATTGGGTGAACACTATTATCAAGGAAGGTAACCAATTTATCCTAGAATTCACCACTGTATAAGCCAAAGGAGAAATTCTCTTGGGAGAGATTCAAACTCTAATTCCAAGATGGGAAACTAAATAGATCAAGTGCTAGGTAATCATATTCCAATTAAATGAAGTTAAAAAGTATGGAGTACTTAAGTTTTTGGGTGAAAATCCAATGAAAAATGTAGACCCTTGCATGTTATTCATCATGAAAAATAACATGGGTTGGAAAGAATCAATTTATAAAGAAGCAATCAATGAAATGCAAGCCATTGAGAGTAAAATTGTTGGGATGCATGAGGAACTTCTCAAAGACATGAATGTAGTAAACCTTATAAGGATTATACAAATTAATAAAGGAAACATGGATTTTGAAACATTGACTAAAAGCTTCAATGACGTTTTTGAGAAGATCAGAGATAATGAAATGCCTACTTCTAGTGCTTTCACTACATTGGCAAATATTGAATCCATGCTATTTCTTAACAAGAATCTCATGCCATGTCAGAGCCTAAAAATTAAGGAGTTTGAATGGCAAAAAGATGTGTGTAGATCTAGGCTGTTGAGTTTGAAATATCCTTGTTCCCATGTAATGCAAGAGTTCATAAACACCTTCAAAAGTTGGAAAGTGGTGCGGTAAATCTTGGGTGACTAAGAGAAGATTGGTGATGAACCTTGAACAAGATAGTTATTTTTGGTCATGTTTGGCAACCATTTTTGTAACTATTATTTTTTCATATCTTAACTATTTTGAACCAAAATGGTTGGGTTTTGATGGAGGCCTTTTAGATTTGTAATAAAACTATAAATGTTGGGACATTAAACTAATCAAGGGTTAGAACACATAGCTAGAAAGAAAATTTATAAATAAATACTTTAAAATAGAAATCAACTGATAGCATATATATGTTTCCTTTTGAATAACTATGTGCATGAAGGAGATTATATATATATATATATATATATATATATATATATATATATCATCTTGGATATTTCTTTGAAACTTGAAGTTAGAAGTGTTTAAATCATTGTTACTTGGTGAGCTCTGATTTATTGATTCAAGATATTTGTTGCTATTTCTACCATAAATTCATTTTAATTAAGATTCTTGGGTGATTAATATCAAGATTTGGTATTATTTGTTCTTTTAGTAGGTGTTTTTTGAAAGAAGATTATGATGAATTTTCTCTTTAATGTTTGAACAAATTCTTAACTCACTACATAATATTATGTGAGAGAACCTTATGTGTTTTCTAGTAAAAGCACGAAGTTGATCTTCGAATTCATTGAAAATTTTATAAGGAAGTTGTACCTTTAAAATACAAAGAGAAAACTAACTAGTATGAAGTTTTCTAAACTATTGTGAACATTTTGTGTTTTCTAACATCTTGGGCATAGAGTAAAAATTTGTTGTATAATTGAAAATACGAATCTGTTCATTAACACAACCTTTTTGTCTCTTTCCCCAACTTTGTTGCATTCTTCACATACTTGTAACTTTTGCAATTCAAATTTCTTGTTACATCAATATTTTGAATTTCCAAAGGAAATAGAGCTAATTCACCATATGTTTCACATAATCTTTTGACACAATTTATTTGAACAACTTGATCATCTATTTTTTCACATATAATGGACGATATAAACTCACTTCTCCTACTAGGTGGAGTAGCATGAAAACCATATGTGTCTTCCACAAACTTTTGAAATAAATGATAGTGGAAATAAAACTTAATATGATGATGACAACATGTTTCAATCACTTTGTTTGACCTCACAAAGTATGGCTTCAATTTTCCAAACAACATTTTCCCAACTTTTACATTAGGATGTTCACTACAAAATGACACATATAACTCATGTTATGTTGTTTCCAACCAATGTTTTGTATGGTCTTCATACTGACTAGATATATTCCTATGCCTGATAACATCTCTACTATTCGATGAAGGACAAGAGTTATCAATCCAAAATGATATGACTAAATTTATTCATACCTCTTCAATCCTATCAAAACAAGGTGTTCTACACATGATTGCCCAATTGCCCTCCATAGTACTATCATCCATAATTAATATTCTCTTAACATATTCTCTCATTGTTTTCTTACTAAAATCTATTTTAGATGAAATTGAAGATATTTGTCTATTTTGGGTGATATTCTTATTTACAATAGACATCAACATTACTTTTCTTGCCATGGACTTGTCTTTAGTTTGAGATTGTTTTCCTATGTTTCTCAAACCTTGTTTAACATTTTCAATCACATCAGTTTGCATGTTAGAAAATCTCCTCTTCTTTCATGTTGTGTCTACACCTAACAATTTCAATGCCTCTTGCAACTTCTTTTTTGTAAGAAAAAGTGAAAGCAATTGAGTTTGTTCAAGTTTTTCGCTACTATAAAATTTAGTCATAATTTCTCTTATCTTCTTATTCATAGACCTTTTCTTAGACAAACTTAAGGGTTGAACAATAGCTGCAAGTCTTCTCAATTTATCTACAACCATTTTAAGTAAATGATCTAAATTTTTATAAGAAATACCATTCACTATAGATTGGGCAATATTTATGAGTTCATCCACCAGTTCCTGCACTTGATCTTGACCCTTCTCTGACTTTTGTTACTAGAATTTCAACATGGAGCAATTGTGAGCCTTCTCCACCATTCATTGTTTAAGATTCTATAGGTAAAGATTATAACCCTTCTCTAACTTTTATTATTTGAACCTCTATAGTGATTGATCTTGAACCTTATTCAACATTCATTGTTTGATATTTTGTAGGGAGTGTTCTTGACCTTTCTCCCATATGCACTTCTTCTACTTTTATTGAGCCTTCTTCAATATTTCCTTCACCTTGTTGATTATCTACAAAAAAATTATAAATAAATAAAATTAGATGAAAAATAAGATTGAAACATAATTAAATTCAAGACCATAAAAATAAATAAATTTAATATATATAATTATAGACCTTGTTTAATTTGATGATAACATGTCACAGTCTTCTAAAGATTTCTTTGTTCTACTTCATCAGATCTCGTCCTTGCATATTTTTTTTCCCTTCCTTTCTTGTTTCCCATTAAAAAATCATAAAAATAAAAAATCTACCCTTGCCTTAATAAATTTCATGCAATAACTTTATAAAAATGTCACAGTAACAAAACATTTAGCTTCACTATCAAAAAATTGTCCTATTTGCAGGTTGCATCATGATTTTTTTTTTTAACATGTTTGTGTGAACACAAATTATTTTACATGTTCAAGAAAATGTGTCAGATTAAGTTTTTGGTACATAGAAAATTTAGACATGCATGTTTTCCCAAACATACGTTCACACGAACACCTTTTATATGTTTGGGCAAACACCATGTTCATGCAAACATGTCAATTTATAAATTTTCCACCCTCTTTTCTAAAAAAAAATGAAATTGGCTATTTTGACATTCAAAATTGAAAATTAATGATCTCCTACTGTAAAATAAAAAATTTCAATTTGTGCTACTCAGAACAAGCTTTCCAATGACTATAATTGTAATACATATTATATTCATTAAGACATTCAAATATGAACTTTTGACTTATTATAGGTTCATTATTGATTGAGCATCAACTGACTTCAACACTTTAGAAAAATTAGTAAATTAGTTCAAAAAATTTGAAAAATATCTAGGAAATAGGTTATTTAGATAGCTTTCTATTTAGAAATAAATATATTTATGATAAATTGAGTTCAAGTTATTTGTGTCAAAATGAACGTATGTTTAAATTATGATTGATGTCACCTCTAAACTTCATAAACTATATAATATTCAACCAAATTGAATCAAATAAAATGCATCATCTAGATATTGATGTTACCAAACCAATGCTAAAAGAGTTACCTCATTATCATTTTTAGAAAAAAAGTTATGTGTGTCAAGTGGACTGTTACTACTTAAAATATTGATTTTTAATATGTACCACTTTTCAGAGGAGAAGGAAAATTGACTAAAATAATTTTTTTTAAACTAAAAAATATGATTATAAAGTAGGAACAGAGTACTAGAGATCACTACTTTACATCATCTTGAAATTATTCATAGCTTTAGAGATATAGTCACTCGAATGCAAGGTTTGTTTCAAAAATATTGATTTTAGTGTAAAAATTGGTCAAAAAGGGGAACGCATTATTGCAGGATCACTTTCAAATGCAGCAGTAATTGAAAAATCTCATAGGGGACTTGAAATTGGAATAAAAATTTGGTCACACATTTAAGAAAGGTCAAATCTGCCTCAATTTGCTAAATAATTACATAAGAGAAATTTTATTCATTACATCGACTGATGTAAGACAAAAAAAGATAGAAGTAGATGGGTATACATTCAGTTCTCACCAAAGAAATTTTTCTCATTAAATCTACTAATGGAAGACAAACCAATCTAGAAATAGATGGGTACACATTTAGTTCTCACCAGATTATACTATTACACTAGAGACACCTGAGAATTATTATTTGAGCATTTAAATGATTCATATCTAGCATTGGTCCAATGATAATTTAGGCATACATGAATGTCAACCACTCTTCCCATCTAATATACTTGTATCTCTTACATTATGTGAGTTAGTTTTGTAATTTAAAGAATAAATATTTAGATTTACTAATTTATATTTGATTTTATTTTTTCATTATTGGAAATACATATTAAATTTACTAAAGGTATTAAAGAAAAAATAGATTTTTTAGATTTTAAACAAGTTTGATCATTTTTTGATACAATTTATTTTTAATGTATAACTTAAACACAGATAATCAGGGAAAAATCATATCACATTTAGAATACCCTTATAGAATGTATTAAGAAGAAAACTAGATTTTCTAAGATCTTTACTGGATCAAAATAAATTAAATAGGGAAAATTATAATGAACAAATGCTTGCATATACAAAAGATCTAAAATAAAATGTGCAAAACATGATTGTTTTTGTTATGCATGCATTTCCTATCATAGAAATCATTTTAATAATTTTTTTTTTTTTTTTACTAATTAATTTACATATAGTTTAGAATGTGAAATAATTGTATTTTCTAGGTTATAGTACTAATTAGTTTTATTATTTAATATATTTAAAAAGATAACAATCAAGACCCTCTTAATTGAGTACCATCTTATCACAATTTAATTATATCTTCTTAATCATACAGTCCACCATCAACCAAGGTTTGTGCACTAATACCAAACAGAAAAAAGATCTAGGTAAGAATACATAAATAAATACCAACCCTAATCAAGCTAACTATGACTGTGGAATGATTCAACATCAAAAATGAGTAAGAGCTTACTTGTTTCCAGAATTACTAAAAAGATGCCGATTGTAAACAAAGTAAAATCACATATTCTAAAAATTTTAAAATAGCATTAAATAACCAATGATACAATAGGGAGTAACGAGCCTATCCAACCACAATAACACTCGACTAGAAATTGTAACTATGGTATATAAATTTATAAGTTATTTTTTGGTAGGTAGTTTATATACATATTATTTTTTAAATTCCCAATTTAATGTTTCTCTAGCTTCCTTGGGTCTATACAATATTCTTCTTTTCTGATGAAACAGTTGACCTTCCATTGGAGTGAAAGAGTTGAGGCAAGATTTAGGTCAGGCAGTGTGCCTTGTAAGGGCTTAATTTCTCCTAACCCTAAGCCCTAGTAAGGAATGAAATGTTTTCATGAGTTATGTTAGGTGTCTTGGCTTATTAGGATGAAAACCCAAGGGCTTAGTATTTGATTCTCTTGCACCAAAACTAGAGTATTTTTGTAAAGGTACAAATGCAGGTATTTTTGATTGTGAGCTAAACCCTCATTTTGGGATTTTATGAAAGACATGTAATGAATCTAACCTACCTAGCTCCAAACTATGCTACATTGGTAATCTGTTGGGAAGGTTATGTGGCTTTTCTATAATCAAATGTTTGTGGGTCTATTAAAATGTAGTCTAATTGAAATATCCAAATGTAATTATCCTTCAAATCTAAAATCTCAACAATATTAGCTTTCTACTTTACATTTACATTGGGGAAAGGATAAATATGAAAAGATCTTTCACAAATTTAAATTAGCATCTATTCTAGTTTAGTTAGCACATTTGGAGCCCTCAACCCAACTGCAAGAGTAGTGAAATTATTTACGAAATTTAGTTTATGGAAAATTTGTCATCCACCAATCCTACTCTCTAAAATTCATGAAGTAGTCAAAGTAGCCATTAAAAATAAATTAATGATGAACAATAAAAGCACCATCCTTTTCCAATTAGTCCCATGGAATAATTCAAATGATTTTAGCATTAAATAGTATGTTTAGTAGACATGTTCTATTTAAATGTGTAATATTTCAAACATGATTGTAATGGAATTTCTTTCTTAACTATCTAAACTCCTATTTACAAACAAAATCAAAATATCCAACAAACAATAATTTTGTGAGGGGTTTGAAACTTAAAACAATATAAATCCGTGTGGTTGTTTATTATAAGAAAAATAGGGTTTTGAAGGGAGCATGAAATCCTTTACAAATAATGAATTTTCAAAGCAACCCAAACCCAACAAAACAATAGTCTAAAGGTTGAACATGTCACCCAACAAGAATAGTGACTAGGATGGCATCACAGATAACACAGTACTATTCAACCACACAAATAAGTTTTGAACGGGCACCTAAAACAAAAACAGGCTTCAAAGGGTGCCTAAAACCCTACATGAAGCCCAAACAACAACAACTCAAGGTGAAACAGGTTACCAAAGAAAAGGAAACCAAGGTGGAAACACATAATATTGAACAATACTACCACAAAATAAGCTTTTAATTAGGCTCTTGAAACCCTAGGGGACACTACACAGAACAACAAGCCAAAAGCCATGAGAGCCAAAAAGGATAGCCTCATCAGAATTTTCCTTTTGAACCCTTCTTTTTAGACCATAATGCCATATCAAATGAGGGATTGGATGGATTGACCTTTTTTCCTTTTACTATGGTCCATCCATCCTCCACCACAATAGTAGCCTTTTGCCACTGAAAATCAACACCATCACAGCCAATAACAAAAACCCCAAAGCCAGGGAAAAGGCCACAATAGAGGAAGTGACAATAGAAACCTGAGATGGAAAAACCAAACCCAATAAAGGAAACTCAAGAAGAATCACCTTGGAAACACTAGAAGAAGCCAAAGGCAAATCCATCATCAAGGATGGACTAAAAGAGATAGCAATAAAAACCAAACCAGAAACTGGGACAACAAAATCTAGAGATGGAGTAGTTGCGACCATAGAAGGAGCCAAAGGAGGGGATGGGAAAATAGAGGCCCTAGTAGAATCCACACCAAAAATTATGATAGAAAAATCTAGAGATGGACTAGCTGCTACCACAGAAGGATCCAAAGGAGGATCCTTCAACAAGATACTAGCAGAAGATAGTTTATTAGAGCTAGCAACAAAATCCACCACCAAATTATCTTGCAAAGAGTCACCATATCACACATAGGGGACCTTTTGGATCATGTAGTGGTCATTTGAGACCCCCTTCCACCATCAAGAGGACCTTTTTGGTCTAGATTTACTGGAAGAAACTGGCAGTCAAGTGACCAATTAGGTGGCATTTCCTATAGCGGAAGGGGATACCCTCATAGTCAAGAAGAATATTCAAAGATCCAAGTGGAGAATCTAATGAAATAATTTCTAGGAGTCCCTTAGTGATGTCAACCTTGACCAAAATGTGAGAATATGTCATCTGAACCACATTGGCTACAACCATATCAGTCATCATGAAACCACCAAGGGCTTTCTCCACCTCCTCCAAGATAGAGTCTTCCCAAAGATAGAATCCACAAAGGTTGTTTTTTTTTTTTTAAACACATATTGTCCATCTAATCATAAGTGACAAAATGAAAGGAGGTGTTTGAAAAACCATTGTTTTTTAGAGATCTTAGGTCTTTTCATTTCCTTGCATCTTTTTTTCAAAATAGTCTTGATAGGGAATACTGCCTTACATTTCTCCATAGAATAATTATATTGCATATTTTATGCAAATATATAAGTCTTTACCCCCTAAAAATCTATATTGAAAAAAGCATATGTGTCTTGGTTTTCTTCATAACACAATATGCAACTATGGAGAAACTCTTGAGTAAGGTGAGACAGTGATTGTTACATGTTCGAGATCCTAATGCCCTAGAAATTAGACTTATGTAGAAAGGATCACCACAACTATGCTCAATAGGAAAGAGGGACACCCGACAACTCAACATCCTTAATGCTAATTCCATGTGATGCCATGAAATTTCAACTTTGGTCCAATTGTAATAATATCAACATACCCAGCAACAAGTGCATTCAATGACATAAATGTACATCTAAATGGCTTATCAAAGCTAGAAATTAGTTTACAGTCATCATAGTTGCTAACATTATTACTAAATTATTTGACAAAAGCTTTTGAACTTAAAGATAGTTGACTATTTTTGTTTCTATAATAATGCATGAAATCTTGCAAACTTTTTGTGGATTATAATTTTCAAAAATAGCTATATTCCTTGGGATATGTTCATGCCCCTAAAAAAATGCATTTTCCATCTTTCTAGAATTTTTGAAAGGGTGTAATGGCAAGGGATGCCCCTTATCCATCCCCAAAAATCATGGGATCCATCAAGCATTTCAAGCTAACATGTTTGAAAAAAAATGCATATGGTACTTTTGTCTATCCCCATGATGGCTAGGGATATCTTAGATGTTCCTCAACTATTCTAAAGGAAGCTAGACATCTTGAATGGCATGCAATTTTCTTATATTATTTTTAAAAAATTCCTTTATCATAGAAAAATAAACCTGCATTGAAATGTTGGTGGGTCTCTCAAACCTCTCATGCTCCTTATTCAACCCTAATACCATTTCAAATGAGCCATTTAAACATTTTAACCATCACAATCAATAATAACGGTCTCATTTTTGAGGTTTCAAATATTATGTTATAGTTCACTATAAACCATGAAAAAGGTGTTAATTTGTTTTCTAAAATTAGTGTGAGCATGGCAATGCATCCATTATATAAATCCAAACACATAGGCAATGGGAGACAATCTAGCAACCTGATCCATAAGGCAAGAGGTCCAACAATAAACAAGGCAAGTTAGATGGAAAACACTACTTTCAAAACTCCTCAAAAAGTTGAAGCTACCATCATTCTAAGGCCCATAGACATGATCCACAATATCAATGTCATCCAAGGCAACTACCTGAATGCCATGAAACCTAACAAATACTACTTTACAAACAAGAACAATAGACAACATGTAATGGATGAATTAAAAAAAAATTGGAACTACCACTACCCTAGCTTACAAAAAAACAACCATTCGAGACCTCAAACAGAACATATGCATTCATAGACATAAGAAATTTGAAGGAGATCAAAAAATAGAATGCAAAAAACAAAAGTTTCTTACTTGAGGAGAAGAAAGAACTTAAGAAATTTCTCTCTTTGATTTCGATAACCATAGACTTGGGCTCATATCTCTATTTGTAACTTAAAGACACTGCCATTGAGAATAAATGTATTGCTATAGACAATTAAACCATTCTTTCAATGATCTTGTAGTGTACTGAAGGTTCAATAATTTACTCCATCCACAATTTGGCGAAACATATGCTTATGTGCATGTAGAGAGAGACATACATTGGAGGGTGAACCCATAATACTGGGTAACACTTTTGTGGCACGAAGAAAATCAACAAACAATGCAAATTTTCAAAATTCTACTTTCCATATGTTCACGTGAACACATTAAGTATGCTTGCATGAACCTAGAAAACTTGGATGTTTGTGCAAACATATTTATTTTAAATAAGGTATGTTCGCATGAACATCCCTGATTAATATGTTCGTGCAAACATATTATTATGGTGATTTGGAGTTTTAAACTCTCATTTTTCCATTTCATTTTATGGTGGGGTAAATTTTGATTTGGATGTTGGAGCAAATATACCTGATTAGTAAGTGAGTTGCATCACTTTGCATCATTCACCTCTAGATTTTTGTCATTGTCTTATTCCAAGTATGTTTATATATTATTATTTCAATGTTTTTTAATGTTTTCAAAGAATATTTTCATGTTAATTTAATATCTTTATTGTTTATTTATGTTAGTTAATTCTATTAAGTTATCTTTTATAATTTTTTTGAATTTGTTAGTTATATATGAGTGTTATTAGAAAATGCATTAGAAATTATTAAAAAACATTAGTGTAGGATATTAGAAAAATATTAATTTAGCATTAGGAAATAAATTTAGAAAAAAATTATTGTAAAATTAGATAAATATTAGAAAAACAATAGTCTAGGGTATTAGAACAAACAATAGAAAATATTAAAAAATATTAATCTAGAATATCATTAAAATGTTAGTATAACATTAGGAAATAAATTTAGAAAAATAAATTAGTTTTAATAGAAAAACATTAGAAAAAATATTACATTTATATTACAAAAACATTATATTTACATTACAAAAACATTAAAAAATATTTTTAAAAACATTAGTCTAAAAATATTATAAAAATATTACAATCTATTGAAAAAACATTAAAAAATATAAAAGAAAATCTAGTGTAAAATATTAGGAAATCATTAGAAAATATTTTAAAAATTAGTATAACATTAGGAAACAAATTTAGAAAAATATTAGAAGAAACATTACATTAATATGAGTAAAACATTAGAATTTTTTTTTAAAAACATTAGTCTACAAAATATTAGAAAAATATTACAATATATTAGGAAAATGTTACAAATTATTCTAAAAAAATATAGTGTAGAATATTTGAAAAACTTTACAAAATATTTTTAAAATAGTATAACATTAGGAAACAAATTTAGAGAAATATTATTTTTATTAAAAATAATAAGAAAAAATATTACATTTAAATATTAGAAAACATTAGAAAATATATTTTAAAAATTTAGTTTAGAAAATATTAAAAAAAATGAGAAAATATTAGAAAAAACATTAGAAAATATTAGAAAAATATTAGAAAATATTTTTAAAAAATATTAGTCTAGAAAATTAGAAAACATTAGAAAAACAATACAAAATATTAAAGAAAACAATATTGTAGAATATAAGAAAAATATTACTTGAAATATTAAAAAATGTTAATCTATAATATTAGAAAAATAAATTAGTATTTAACATTAGAAAATATTACTTTAGTATAACATTATAGAAAATAAATTAGTATAACATTAGAAAATATTAGAAAAAAACATTACGAAATATTAGAATTTTTTTTAATTTTTAAAAAGACATTAGTTAGTTTTGAGACTTAGAAACTATTAGAACTCTATTGAGATCCAACCCTAAGCCTAACCCTAACTCTAACTCTAATCTAACCCTAACTCAAATCAAATCCTAATTTCTAACCCTAACTCAAGTTCTCTAACCATAATATAACCCTAATTTGAAAACTCTAACCTAGGTAATCTAACCCTAGAGTTCTATGTCTAAAAGCATAATCTAACTCTAGAACTATAACCCTAATCTAACTAGAAAACCTAACCCTAACCCTAACCCTAACTAAAACCCTAATCTGACCCTATAACTAAAACAATCCTAATCTAAGCCTAACTCATTTACTCAAACCCTAATTTAACACTAACCCTAACTAAAGTTACCCTAATCTAACCCTAGAAACATAACTATAATCTAGCCCGCCCTTGAAAACTTTAACTTTCCCTAGAATCTAACCCTAAGCCTAGAATCTAATCCTAACCAAAACCCTAATCTTTAACCCTAACCCTAACTGAAACCATAATCTAATCCTTGCTAAAAACTCAAATCATAATCTAACTCAAACCCTAATCTAATTTCCTAGTAACTAAAAACTCAAACCCTAATCTAAATGAAACCGTAATAATACCATAATCTAACTATAACCCTAGAAATCAAACCCTAACCAAACCCTAACTCAAACCCTAATATAATCATAATTGAAATCTCAAGTTACCCTAATCATACCCTAATCTAACTCAAACCCTACAATCTAACACAAATTGTAACTCAAACCTAGGTAATCTAATCCTAAATAAAAAGTCAAACACTAATATAACTCAAACCCTAATCTAAATCAAGCCCTAGTCATGAACACTAATCTAACTCAGACCCTAATCTAATTGTAGCCCTAGAAATCAAATCCTAGCCAAACCTACAATCTAACTCAAACCCTAATCTAAATCAAACCCTAATCTAACTCAAACCCTAATCTAACTTGAACTCTAATTTTTAATCTTAACTAAAAACTTAAGTTACCCTAATCTAAATGAAACCCTAATCTAACTCAAATCCTAATTTATAACCCTAACTCAAACTCAAACTCTAATCTAACTCAAACCCTAATCTAATCCTTCTTGAAAACTCAAACCGTAATCTAACTTAAACCCTAATCTAATTTCCTAGTAACTAAAAACTCAAATCATAATCTACATGAAACCCTAGGAAAACCTATTCTAACTGTAACCCTAGAAATCAAATCGTAACTCAAACCCTAATCTAACTATAACCCTAGAAATCAAAACCTAGTAACAAAACCCTAAAACCTAATCTTAACTAAAAAATTAAACCCTAATCATACCCTAATCTAACTCAACCCGAATCTAAATTGAAAACTATAATCAAACCCTAGAATATAACTCAAACTATAACTCAAACCTAGATAATCTAATCCTAACTAGAAACTCAGACCCTAGTCATGAACCCTAATCTAACTCAAACCCTAATCTAATTATAATCCTAGCCAAACCTAGAATCTAACTCAAATCCTAATCAAACCCTAATCTAACTCTAACCCTAATCTAACTTACATTGTAATTTATAATCCTAGTTCTAAAAACTCAAGTTACCATAATCTAAATGAAACCCTAATGTAATTATAACCCTAGAAATTAAACCCTAATCAAACCTTAGCCAAACCCTAACTCAAACCCAAGTAATCAAACTCTAATCTAACTCAAGTTACCCTAACTCAAACCCTAATCTAATCCTAGAAGTGAAAAACTCAAACCCTAACTCTAACTCTAACTCTCATGTACATGATATATATTGATATGTAGATCTAGATGATGTATGATTACATATTTTTTAAAAATAAAAAAATTGTGTACTAGACTACATGTACATATATATGTATATCTATGTGTATTTACAATATAATATTAGCTCTGAATCATTGTAGAGATGACTCCACACGATCAGCCTACTCATCATCCTAAGGGTAATAATAGTCAAATTATGAATCCTCTTGTTGTGGCTCTTATTGCGGCTCCTATTAAAATTCCTATTGTGACTCCTATTACGACTCATGTTCTGGGTCATGGTGTAGTTCATGGTATTTCTTGTGGTGACACTCATAGTGGGGTTCATGCTATGGCTTGTGTTGTGGCTCATCATGGGACTCATGGTGGGGCTCATGATGTGGCTCCTGGTGTAGCTCTTGGTGTGGCTCCTGGTGTAGCTCCTGGTGTGTCTCTTGGTGTGGCTCCTAGTGTAGGTCCTAGTGTGGTTACTGGTGTGGCTCCTGGTGTAGGTCCTAGTGTGGCTCCTGTTGTGACTCCTATTGGAGCTCCTGGTGTAGCTCTTGCTAGAGATCCTATTGTGGGTCCTACTACACCACCTCCATGCATTGATACTGATGCATTATTGGCATTTGCAGAGTACAAGGTTATTAGATTAGAGAAATTTATATTTTCCTCTAATTATGGTTTATATAGAGACATATGTGCAACCATATGTAGGATTTTATAGGATCTCACTACTAGATTTAGAGCTCATCATTCATTTACCCTTGATGTATTAGCTACCATATCTAAGAAGGTTAGAGCTGAGGTTCTAGGAGATGTATCTTTTGATGATCTCAAGAGGGTGGCCCCCAAAGACATCATCAAACAAGATTTATTTCCATCATATGAGGGTACACAAGGTAGGGTCAGACGCTATCGAGTGACATGGTGTAGAGATCCTATTATTGCTAGTATGATGTATCATCATTTTTTAGCCGCACATGGTCATTATCCTAATGATGATCATATACCTCTTTATTTTGCATAGTAGTTGTATGCTGAGTTTTTCATGGGGCTCAATGACAACTAATTAGATATTCTAGATTATTGCATAAAAAGGGTGTGGTTGGATTAGAGATCATGACTAGTATCATAGTGCATAGCATCTGCCTCCTCTAGATGTGAGATAATTTTTTGGATAGATCCTTCCTCCAGTGACTCTAGCTCTAGCACTTATTACAAATAGAGTTGTCATTACTTCTGAGAGGGAAGAAATTAATGGTATTGGACACATTGCATCTATGGCTACTAGTATCACATCTGACTCTCTTGGTCACTATATTCATACTCAACAAAATTCTCTCAGTTAACCATCTTTAGAGGCATCAGGTAGCACTTTAGGAACCTCCCCTGATGAGGCATATAGAATTACTAAACTACTAGTACCAGGCGATGTTCGTGCTCTTTCTGAATAGCACACACATATGGATTTAACGTTGTATTTTTTGGAGGATCTATTCTAGAGTATCAGTTATATTTTTGATACACAAGGGATACTAGTTCACTTGGTGATGGACACCATTAGACACCATCAAATCCCCATAGTTCCATAGTCACAAACCACACTAGTGAGAGTTTCCCACAACATAGTTCACACCAAGGTCATGACACTCTACAAATGACTTGGATATACGAGTTGGAGATGTTAGGATCATAGTTGAGGGCCTTGATGATTTCGGTGAGCAGTTATGAGGGCTATCTAAGATTAATACTAATCCGATCATGGGATTTTCATCGTAAATGGACATGTTATTCTAACTTTGCACTGATTCTACACCATTACCTAGCCAAAACTACACATGTCACTTCACTCACCACTACTAGCAATTGGATATTGTGGTGCTAAGGGTGGTTCAGTAGGTGTTGAAGTTTTTGGAGTGATGAATGCACAATAGTGGGTTACACTTTTTCAGAGGAAGCAAATCCTCCAAAATCACATTACCACAAAAATTTTACTTCAAAGTTTCGAAAGAAACTTATTAGTTTCTATCAAAAAAAGAAAAGAACGTAGTTTCTATTGAAACTATTAACATTTTTTAGTTTTGATTGAAATGATGAATCTGATTGTAATTTATTAAACACATGGTTGGGTGATATAGTTTCAATCAAAACTATATTAAGTAGTTTCAGTCAAAACTACTTAATATAGTTTTGATCACAACTATTAAAATTCAGAAAGTTTGGAAAAGTTGCATAAGGGAGCCCATGCTATAATTTTCATTGACTATAGAAAATTTTGATCGGAAGTAAGTTCAAAGAAAGGGCATCTAAAATTTGACCTTCGACAAAGGTATGGTTATATATATATACATATATATATACATATATATATATACATATATATATACATATATATATACATATATATATATACATATATATATGTATATATATATATATATACATATATATATATACATATATATATATACATATATATATATGTATATATATATGTATATATATATATGTATATATATATATATATATTAATGTTTTAGTTACATTTTATATGTTTTTTGCTTCAATTTATATATATATTTGTATATATGTACATATATATCATGCATGTATATATGCATATTTGTATATATGTATATATATATGTCATGTATATACATGCATATATATGCAGACATGATGCATATATACATGTTATATATATACATGACATATATGCAGATATATATATTTCATGTATATATAGAAAATATATATATATATATATATATATATATATATATATATATATATATATATATATATATATATATATATATATATATATATATATATATATATATATATATATATATATATATATATATATATATATATATATATATATATATATATATATATATATATATATATATATATATATATATATATATATATATATATATATATATATATATATATATCATGTACATGCATATAAATGTGTGTGTGTGTGTGTGTGGATATATATAGACATACATGTAACATCATGTTGTACATGTACATGAACATATTGTGGATATGTACACATGTATTTAAATTTTTTAAGTACACATGTTCAAACAATGTAATATATCAAAATTTAAGTTCATATGCATGTACATGTGTGTGTGT
The DNA here is from genome assembly GCA_028749045.1 of Cupressus sempervirens. NCBI lineage: Eukaryota > Viridiplantae > Streptophyta > Pinopsida > Cupressales > Cupressaceae > Cupressus > Cupressus sempervirens. The sequence goes on from CM053788.1 coordinate 505,815,582, forward strand.
GTGTGTGTGTGTGTGTGTGTGTGTGTGTGTGTGTGTGTGTGTTTATGTTTTGAAATCTTCACCAAGTTAACTCCAATAACTTAATTGAACAATGAATTAACCCTTTGACATTAGTTGTACAATGGTTACATGTCACACACACACACACGAACCCTAATTTATAAAGTTCACATTGACCTCTTGACCATAATCTTGAAAGTCTAATTAAACCTTGACCTTCTCACCCTAATCATGAAAGTCTAATTTAAATGAATATAATCATGCAATTCTAACCCTAGAAATGTCATGTAACAAAATGGTAACCCTCATGTAAATGTAATCCTAATCTTAACCTTAATGAACTCATGTTATATATTTTCCCTATAATGAATACAGGTTGATAGAATAACCATGTAAGTTCCATAAAATCTAAGTTACCCTAGAAACATAAACCTTTAAACATAAAGTTATATCATTTTAACTCAAATGTTATCACTAAACCTAGGCATGAATATTAATTTTTTGAGTTAACATTTTTACAGCATGATCCTCACTTCTTAACCCTAAAAAATAGGCTAATTTATGAAATTCTAACTAAACAATTTAATATAGAGATTTGTACACTAACCATAAACATTTAATCCTAAAGATCCCTAAACATTATATATTAACTTTCTAGGTAACATTTCAATCATGATTCTAATGATATAATTATACATAACCATGTACAACTATAGTGAATGATAACATATTTACCTTTAAATCCTAGGTAATACTAAACCAAGTAAGAGGCTAGTTATATTAACTTACTCAAAATTTAATGTTACTAAATTAGGTATTTACCTAGAACCATAACTTTACAAGTAATATTAATGTAAGTCTCACATTGATATTAATCACTAATGATCTTACTATATAAGTTATGTACAATTTTATAACACTTGTTAACCCTAGGTAACTCTAACCATAATAGTTTGTACTCTACATCAAGATAAAACACTATTCTAAACAAACTCCTTTAATCCTAGGAGCCAGGTAAATATTTTCCTCAATAATGTTGAAACCCTAATAAAATTAATTTAACCTAACCGGTAACATTTTAAATTTAAGTGTAACCCTAAAATTAACTCCAAGTTCTTAACACTAACTAGATAGAGTTCTAACAATTTTATAACACTAACCCTAACTCTAACCTGTCATAATAGTTTACTCTTGACATAGAGCATTATTCTGAACACGGAATTGGACTTTAACCCTAAAGCCCTAAATATTTTCTTAACCCTAACTTAATGAAAATTTACCAAGTAACCCTAAAATTAACCCTATAACCGTACATAATATAAGTTTCACAATCATGATAAAACATTAACCTCAAGAATGTCAACCCTAATCAAATTAATTTAACCTAACCAAGTAACATTTTAACTTTAAACACGTGTATTAATTAATTTATGTTGAAACATGTAATATTGTATGTATATATGTTATGTTCATTTCATGTTTACACATATTACATATTAGTTTCTTAAATGTCATTTTACTTGATAAATTTCAAGTTTGTTAAAAATGCCATATTTTAATTTTAATTCCAGGTTTACACATTAAATAGATGCAGGCATACTACATACATTAACCTTCACATGGATGATTAGTAGCCTCATATCCCTCCCTGAGCAGTAGCCTCCTATCCCCCTGAGAAGCCTCCTATCTCCCCACCCCCCGATTAGCAACCTTCCCACCCTCCCTTAGTAGTACATTATTCCCATAGATTAGTAGCCTATCCCACTCGACATGCTCTATGATTGTACTAATCAAGAGATTCATAGACTTCATAATCCTTGGCTAGTGGCACATGCCCTAGTGTGTATAGTAGTACATGTTAGAGCATCTTATGGAGTCCCGCATATATTAGAGATGAGATTCATGGTGTTGCTCCATATTCTGCACATGCTATATAGATTGTCCTTGATAGTAAGAGATGAGAGGTCTCTTCAGGGCTCTCATTACATTAGATACATGGCTTAGTTTCCAAAGAGACATTGAAGAGGGAATGTTTCCCTCATCATCTTCCAATAAAGAATGCAAAGGGGTATTCTCCCCTTAAGTGTATAGATCAAGAAATGGCCTCACTTATATAGCCATGCTTCCTCGCTGCTCATGGTCATTATCCAAATAACAAAAAAATGCCACTCTATTTTCCATGAAAACTTTATGCTAAGGTTCACTTATGTAGGGTGATCAACTACACTAATTTACCATCACATTTAGGACAGGGGCATGGTAGACTAGTTGAGAGGTAGTTGGGCCATCCACCACTAACACATAGGTTGATTGTTGGAGAGAGGGCATCTACTATTTCCCCTATATTAGGTCCACTAGCTAGTGAGTCCATGCATAGCACATAGTTTTGGGGAGTGATTTAGGGAGTTGGAGACATTATCATAGCTATAAGATCTATTTCCAATGATGAGGTTGGCCAATATTTGATCTCACATCTGCATTCCAAATCATTGCTGGATGCTTCATCTTCAGGAGGCTTGTATAGTGCAATAGGTATCCCTTCATTGACTAGCTTAGAGGGTGTCATTAGAGTGTTGGCATGAGATACTACAAGTAGTCTTGCTAAGGATCTATTATATCCATATATATTTAAATCAAAGCGTCTTGGCATAGTAATATATAATTAGTTACAAGTACTAATTTCATCCGCTTAAGACAATTGTTTGAATTTCTTCCCCTCAAGACACATGTCCTAATTAGTTGCATAAAAGTTCCTACTTTAACTATAATTAGTTACGAATCATAATTTACACCAAATAGAAGTTAAATGAAAGAGTAAAAGTAATATATAATTAGTTACAAGTCTTAATTTGATCCCCTTAAGACAATTGTTTGAATTTCTTCCTCTCAAGGCACATGTCCTAATTAGTTGTATACAAGTTCCTTATTAAACTATAATTAGTTATGAATCACAATTTAAACTAAACAATAGTTAAATGAAATAGTAAAAGTAATATATAATTAGTTACAAGTCCTAATTTCATCCCCTTAAGACACAAGTCCTAATTTGATCCCCTTCAGACAATTGTTCAGATTTCTTCCACTCGAGGCACATGTCCTAATTGGTTACATACAAGTTCCTAATTGAAATTTAATTAGTTATGAATCACAATTGAAACTAAACACAAGTTAAATGAAAGAGTAAAAGTAATATATAATTAATTACAAGTCCTAATTTTATCCCCTTAAGACAATTGTTTGAATTTCTTTCCCTTGAGGCACATGTCCTAATTAGTTGCATACAAGTTCCTAATTGAACTATAATTAGTTTCAAATGACAATTTAAACTAAACAAAAGTTAAATGAAAGAGTAAAAGTAATATATAATTAGTTACAAGTCCTAATTTGATCCCCCTAAGATAATTGTTTGAATTTCTTCCCCTCAAGGAACATGTCCTAATTAGTCACATACAAGTTCCTAACTGAACTATAATTAGTTACAAATGACAATTTATATTAAACACAAGTTAAATAAAAGAGTAAAAGTAATATATAATTAGTTACAAGTCATAATTTCATCCCCTTAAGATGAAAGTCCTAATTTGATCCCCTTAAGACAATTGTTCAAATTTCTTCCCCTGAAGGCGCATGTCCTAATTAGTTGCATACAAGTTCCTAATTGAACTATAATTAGTTATGAATCACAATTTAAACTAAACACAAGTTAAATGAAAGAGTAAAAGTAATATATAATTAGTTACAAGTCCTAATTTCATCCCCTAAAGACATAAATCCTAATTTCAACCAAATTTCAAATTGTTGAACCAAAGTTCAGATTTCAAATACTTCAACCAAATTTCAGATTTCAAATAACTCAACCAAACTTCAGATTTCAAATAGTTCAATAAGTTGTTTCTATCTAGTATCATGTGGGTCAGCTCATTAATGGATTTGATTGGATGAAGAGTTAGACCAGTGGAAATAACATGGTTACTATACTAATATACCTTATTGTTAGGTTGATATTTAGTGAAATGAATCCCATTCTTAAGTACTTTATTTTTCTTCAAATATGTTCCCTATACAACAACAAAACCTACATATTGGTCAATCAAATAAGTCAATAAATTTGAATTCATTAAAAAGAATAGATGTAAATACATTTACATGATTCAACTATATACTAACCTATGGCAAACATAATTCCATCACTTATTTTAGTCTTTGTTAGCTTCTCTCTTTGTATGGTGCAATACAATAAATAATAGCTATAGCTTCTATGGTGCAATGCAATACAAAAATTATGAAATACATACCAACTCTGATAATTCCTGAAATATGGTCATAATCACTGAAAATCAATGGAATATCATTATAGTTTTTTCCTCAAACTCATTCGTATTGATAACATCTAGTGACACCAAAGTCTATTCACCCACATATCCACATTCTTGATTAATGCAACCATCATAATTTTTCATCAATGTAATTAGGACAAGAACATGAGTATTGTGTTGTGTATAATGACCACATATTATTATGTGTACTCATAACTAAATGCAACGATCATGTCTTCTCTATCCTCTTGCATACATGCATTGATCTTCTATTAACACTTGAATGTAAGGTCCATACATACATATAAAAATGAGTTTTAAACATGTGTGTACCATAATTTAGTTATGACATAATATATTAAGTATAAAATTGATTCAATTAGAATATTTGAAAATTAATTTATACCTGATACCTCCCAAAACACTCTGAATGGTATGACATGCTCCACTTGTGATGATGTGTTCTCTATATTTATTCACACCATAAAAAAATTTTTATGCCACTTAACCACATCACGAACATTATTAATGTGATATCCTTCATATTTCATTTGATACTTCCTTAAAGAACGTTTAATACAAGCTCCTACACCATCATGCTCACCTTTCCATGTCAACTCTTAAATCTTAAAGAATGTTTCATACAAGCTCCTACACCATCATGCTCACCCTTTCGATGTCCACTCTCAAAAAAACTTTAAATATGTGGTATATTAAGGTATCAATGATATCTACATAATGCATAAAATGGTCTAGTTGATTTAAATTGTGTTGCACATCAATCTGACCATAAAAAATGTTTTTCCATTTTTATGCCCTTGTTTTTCAAATAATCAAAAAATGTCTTAAAATAATGCTCCACAAAATGTGTGTTGTGTTCTTTTTCATCACTAATGTAAAAGTGATACTATTTTTCTATGATCCATGCTCGATTTGTACTTTCCCCAAAATTCAAATCAATTTATGCATGTTGATAAGACACTTGAACCGTAATAGTATTCTACTCTATATAGTAGTATTCTGCTTGAAGTTATTTTTGAGAAATGAATGAGTAATTTTCTACAAAGTCAACAACAGATAAAATTATCTTGAGTGGGAATGTTCATCTTAGTGTTTGAAACTATTCTACTTGCCACTTAGCAAAAAAAATCATGATATGTATATGGTTGAGTCAATTTATGAAAATTTGACATAAATTCTCCAGTAGGTATGTCATCCTCTACATATTCTACCCTTGTTGATTCTTTTCCAACTTGTGTTTCTAACTTTATGTACACTTATATCTTTTACATTTTACTATCCTCATTAGATCAGTATCTTCATCTCTCAACGAAAATTCAGTTAGGCTACCACATGTTTCACAAGTTCCTCTTATGAAATCTATTTCACCTATTGCATGATCATTTGATTTGTCACATAAGATTGATGTTATTAATTGGCTCGGTCGTTTGTGAAAAACATTTTGAGAACCACCACTTTCTTCTAGAATCATCTTTTTGAAACCTTGATAGTACAAATCAAATTCATCATGATATTGACAACAACATGTTTCAAAAGATCTATTTATCTTCACAAAATAGGGTCTCAATCTTTCAAACATTGTTTGTCCAATCTTTGTGTTAGGATTTAAATTACAAAATAAGAGATACAATTCATGTTGTGTCAAATCCAACCAATGTTTTGTGTGTTTGAGATACTCCTTGGGCCCAATCCTCTACTTGATGATATCTCTTCTATTTGGTGAAGTATGAGTATTATCAATCCAATATTAAATGGCTAAGTTCTTAATTGTTTCCACAATCCTATCAGATCGAGGAACACTCCACATTAATGCCCAATTTCCTTCTAATGTACCATCATCCAAATTGTTTCTCCTTTTTAGATAATGTAATATCATCTCTCATCTATACCCAATATGAGATGTCAATGAAGATATTTTTTTTTTTGACATAATTTGTTATTCAAAATAGGCATTAGTATCACTCTTCATGCAATGAATTTATTTGCAGATCTAGATTTTTTTACAATGGAGTCTAACCCTTCCTTAACACTTTCAACAATATCTTTTTGTAATTTAGAAGTCTTCCTCTTTTTTACACTTGTATCTATACCCAATAGTTTCATGATTCTTTTAATTCATCTTTAGGAAGTGAAATTGATAATTGTTGAGTTTTCTCAACTGTATCAAGATTCTCAAGTTGCACAATTATTTCGTTAGACTTTTTATTCAATTTCCTCTTCATAGTATGTGTAGGTTGACTAGAATATTCTCTCAATTTTTCAACATCCATTTCAATTAAATGATCTATGTTTCTATGATTGATTTTTCTCTTCAAACTTTGAGCTAGATTAACATTCTTATTTGTTGTTTGATCTCGGGTTGGAAGAAAAACTAAAATAAAGACTTAAGATGTAACTTTTCTTTACTGTCCACATATGTGTATATATATACATAACAAATGAACTATTAAATATAATTTTATCTAAACTTCAAATGGTCCTTCTTCAATATCCATTGATTCATATTCAATTTCCTCATCTCCAACATTTTCACCATATACTACTACCGTGCATGATATAACAAATAAAATCAAGTATGTTTGTACTTGAGGATTTGTCTCTAAAATTAAAAATTAAAGATATAAAATTTGCCTAGATACACAAGTAGAAATCTAGAATTTGTAGAGATTATACTTGTAAGATATGTGTGCATACATACATGTTTGAACTTGGGATGAATCTTCTCCAACCTCAGTAGGTTTTTCTATTTCACTACGTCCTAAATAGATTCATAATTTACAGCACCATGATTAAAATGTACCCAATTTCTAAATATTCATAATTAAAAAACCTAATAGGACTAAATATTCATAATTTAGTAAAACCTAATGCTAAATATTCATAATTCAGTAAACTCTTAATATTAAGTTAATAGTAACCCTAAGTTTATATTTACCATATTACTAATTGGATAAACCTTAATCCTAACTATATACATAAAAAGGGTCTACAATATGATTGCACACTATATGAACTAAATATGCATTGAAAAAAACATTTTGCACATTTGCATACCTTGCCTACTATAATATCCTATTAAAGTTTTTCAACGATTTCTTCTTCTTGTTCATCAATTCCTCCTTGTGAATATTTACTTGTTGAGACAATGGGTGTTGCACTTATTGCATAATATTGTTATATTTTATTATTTTATTTTATTATGTAATGTTGCATCTAGATGGGCAAGCAAAATCTAAAGATTCCCATGGTATATTCTTGATGAGTTGTATTGCAACATTGTGATAATATTTTATGCAATTATTTAATATTGGGGAAAAGAATTAAATGCTCAATATTAAATGTGGGGTCAATGGGTTTGGTAGCACATGGTTTATGTAAGACCACTTAGTGGTTTTGTAGGACGTGCTACTAAATAAGTAGCCACAAAGCTAGTTGTTGTAGAGTGAGAAGGAGAAGACAAAAGGCAAGATTCGAGCGGGACAAGGCTTGACAGGTTAGCCAAGGGATCATTTTTGAAGGTTGGAAGCATGGCATGGGATGTGTGGATTCGTGCTTGTTCATATAGTTTGCTCAATTATCACTATGGCCATGAAGGCTTCCATAGTTGTATTGCAATGATATTTTTGCTGAATAATACATGGTGATGGATGCTTTTGGAGGCTGGGTTTTTTTCCCTCAATAAGGGTTTCCCAAGGTATATCTTGTGTCACAATTTTGTGGGTATTTTGTCTATTCTCTTGCATGTGGATTTTAATTTCATATTTATTTCAGAACTATTATAGGTTATGTAGAAATAATTATATTCTTTATTGCCAATTTTCCTTACAATTGGTATCAGAGCTATGGTTTTATTATTGTAACCTTAGATTGAATCCATGGGAATGCATGAGAGGATAAATGAAAAGGGCAAGATATATGAGTGATTTATTGCAGATCTGAGGGTTTTGGATTTTCTATTATGATGGGATGTTAAAATATTTGGGTATGTAAATTTTTTTGGACAAAAGGATTTTTTGGATGTTTAATTTAAATGAGGGTTTTAAGGGGGAGCTTGTAGAAATGACCTTCTAGGTAAAAACAAACCTCACCATTGGATCTGGGCTGACATTTCAATAAATTCTAATATATAATATGCCCTAGTTTGGTCATGTTTAGAGGCAATGAAAGAGCATTTTACTTTCATCCCATGTTGGCCGTCAAATGTAATCCCATCAGAATTTTTGTCACAAAAAATAATAAAAAATGAAAAATCGTAGTAAAAATGGTAAAAAGACTATCTTAGTAAAACGACCATAAATTTCTCTCAAAATATCAAATTTTAGAGTTCGTATAGGCATTGAAAAGCTAATTTAGAGCACTATAAGATGGTATAGGTTTGGTTCTATGATTTTTATATTTTTTCAGTTTTTAAGAGCCCTAAAGTCAAATGTTATTTATTTTGAGCACAAATTAGGATATAACTTGGGCATACAGAGTCAAATTTTGGACTTTGATTAGTCAATGAAAAGCTCTTGGAGAGCTCTATACATTAGTTTAGATTTGGTACAAGTTTGGCATAATTTATTTGGTGATATATTGATCTGAATGATTTATGATATATATTAATTATGGTAACATTATGAGTTTATGGCATTAGAGATTTAAGATTTGATGTCATTGTATACTCGGTTCATTATTAAGATTGGTCTCATGATGATATAATTATCAGTGTTTGGTTTGGATATGTATGATGACTTGTTGGATCTACAAGTTGTACAGTGTTGTAAGTGGTCTATACTTATAGGTTGCATTTATGACTTGGTTATGGGTTGTCTTGGCCCATCGATCTTTCATTTATTGATGTATATTCAGATTGGTGGCTTGGATTTGGGTTGTCTATGCCCTAAGTTACATGATATATTGATTTTTCTTCATGTAGAAGGGATGAGATGTTGTTACTAGGTATAGTCATGGTGAAGAATTGTGGTTGACTATTTTATGCTGACAGGTTGGACACATTGAGTGTTAGTTGCTTTGTTCATGGATTTGATTATGGTGCCATGGATTTTTGGCCTGACATGATTGGATATACAGGTACATTATTGATGTTCATTAGCTTGGATTTCTAATTTAGTTATGGTGGTATATCTTTGTGGTTGAGCATCATGGTTATTTGGTTTCTTTTGAGGAGCTCATGATGTGCACTTTGAGTTCTTTGATGGTTTGATGCCTTGGTTGATTCTCATGGTTAGAGGATGGGTTTTCATCATGATTTCATGGATAACTTGGATACATCGTTTAGTGGGAGCTTGTGATAGTGATGACGTGACAATGTAGGATTAGTTCCTAGTTTGGTTTGGATCTTCATGTAGGAGATGGATTTTATAATTCCATAGGTGACTTGGTACCACAATTGAGTGGCAGTTGTTGGCATTGATATACTTATTGAGTGGTTGTAGATGTTGGATGTTTTTCTTAGATCCTATTGTTGGAGAAGCATCTTTGACACTTGCATGATGCACTTGGTTATCTTCATGGTGTGTGAAGATGGTTAGATCTTAAGGACTCATTGAGTTCTTGGTTATCTTCATGGTATGTGAAGATGGTTCTTCATGGTATGTGGAGATTATTTTCTTCATGGTGTATGGAGATGGTTTCATATTGAGGACTCGTAGGGTTCTTGGTAAAGGTGTGGTTTATGCTTTCATTTCACATGTTATCCTTGGTGTGAGGATGATTTCATTATTATGTCATGGTATACTCTTGATACACATTTAGAGTTGTGGCATGTTATGGTATGTTCTTGTGGAGCATGTTATCTCTTTGGTTGAGATGGTAAGATCATGTTGTCATGTTTATGTTCCTGAGGCCATAGTTGGAACTTTGACATCGATCTTGGTTTAGTTTCTTGGTATTGAGTACATTGATCATAAGATAGATACTTCATGATATTGCTATGTTGCATTTGGAATTGGCATGGATTGGTTAATTACAAGTGCTCATGGATACTTAGAGATGGTGGTGATGCTGATTTCTCTTGTATTAGAGAGTATTTGTTGGGATAGCTAATGGTTTCAGTAGGAAATCTGAGGGGCAGTCACCTGATATGGACTTGAGAGGAGATTTTTCTTAGATGAGTCTTGGTTGGAGACTTGGGTATCTTGATGAGCATTCTCATTCCCCACTCTTAGTCTACTCGATGGTCTACTTGAGAGGTACAACCCATTCTTTTTATTCTAAGATGCATTATATTTATGCTTGTCTTTCATGCATATGGATCTTGAGCTATGGTACATGAGTTAGTTTTGGAGGGTTCATTTGAGAAATTTTGTTTAGAATTGGTTATCTCCATGTGCATATGTTGTTGTGTTGGTTCAATTTGGGAGATAGTTTTATATTGGGCATTTTATTTGGATTAGGAATTGTTATTCTTTTATTTAGGAATGGTTTATGAGTTTGATCTTCTTGTGAGAGGCTTACATCCATGATTAATTAAATGGTATGGTTTGGGTGTTGTTGAGGGTATCATTTGGGTGTTGTTGAGACTTTTTGTTGGGGTTTTATGGAGGAGATCATAATTGCATAGTTTACATCTAGAAGTGTGTGTAGAAGGACATGATATAGGTTATGATTTGCATGGTTTCTCTAGTCTTCATTACCTTCTTAGATGTTTAGTTTTTCCTACATTGGATTTGAGATTGGTTAGATATTTTGATCACTGGTTTGTGCTCTTGTATGTCATGTGAGAGATGACATGGTTATTCCTTTATCTCTTTCTTTTGTTGGTTGTGGAGAATTTGGGAGACTATTGGAGACTTTTTATGAGATTTTTTCTTGTAAGATATTAGTTTATGTATTGTGGATATCCTTGATACTACATGGATTCACTTTTTTCAGATGTTGTGAGTGGATTGGTTATATATTTAATATTATCAATTGTTGTGGGAGCTTCTTGGTATATATGTGGTAGGTATTTCTTTTGAGACTTGTGATTATAGGTTATAGATTGGATATATTGATGATGTCAGATTCACTTGGTATACCTTTGGAGGTATGGATAGTTGGATGGGTTTGGCACTTGCAGTGGGTACTATTTCAGCTATGGATATTTTGACAATTATAGATACATGTGATTACCTTTGGATTAGGTTTTTCATGCTTGAAATTTCAGTTTGTATAGGATTTTATGATCTTCTAATGCGACAGGTTGGGTGGCTTTCTCTTTGGATGACTTCTATGTATGTCCAGTGGCAGTGGCATAATAGGAGGTGAGATCATTCATGTTTGAGATGCTGGATACTTTGATTTTGTTGCAAGTACCAGGATGGAGCACTTGGTGTACTTTGATCCATAACGGTGGATGTGTTAGGAGGGATTGTTCGCTTGTTAATTTATGTGGCTATGGATTGACCCTATGCAATGTATACAACAAGTGGGAGATTGTTGAGATGATGGGTGTTGCACACATTGCATAATATTGTTATATTTTATTATTCTATTTTATTTTATTATGTAATGTTGCATCTAGATGGATGTGCAACATGTAAAGATTTCCATGGTATATTCTTGATGAGTTATATTGTAACATTGTGATAATATTTTATGTAATTATTTAATATTGAGGAAAAGAATTAAATGCCCAATATTAAATGTGGGGTTAGTGGGTTAGGCAACACATGGTTTTAGCACGTGGTTTATGTGATACCACTTAGTGGTTTTGTCAAACTTGCTAAAATATAAGCAACCACAATGATAGTTGTTGTAGAGTGAGAAGGACAAGACAAAAGGCAATAGTTGAGTAGGACAAGGCTTGACAAGTTAGCCAAGGGAGCATTTATGAAGGTTGGAAGCATGACATGGGATGTGTGGATTCATGCTTGTTCACATAGTTTTCTTGGTTATGGCTATGGCCATGAAGGCTTCCATGTTTGTATTGCAATAGTAATTTTGTTGAATAATACATGGTGATGGGTGCTTTTGGAGGCTAGGTTTTTTTCCCTCAATGCAGGTTTCCCAAGGCATATCTTGTGTCACAATTTTGTGGGTATGTTGTCTATTCTCTTGCATGTACATTTTAATTTTGTATTTATTTTAGAACTATTATGGGTTATGTGGAAATAGTTATATTCTTTATTGCCAAGTTTCCTTACATTACTCACCCTTTTACCTATATTGCCCATGTCACAAATTATTTTTCCAAATTTTGAAAACAAAAGTAGCAAAATATTTCCTCCCTCCTAATTGAAGTCTGAATTATTTGAGTGGATTTGAATGTTAGAATTGAAAAAGAATTATTTATATGAAAATTTCTATTTCTTTTTAAAAGCCCTAAGGGCCGATTCAATTTTTTATCGAAACTAGGTTAGCTCTAAGGGCTAACTATAGTTCTGCTCAAAACTAGACTAAGTAGTTTCGATCAAGACTACCTAGTCTAGTTTTGATTGAAACTAAAACCACCCTCATTAACCCACATGGGTTAGGTTTCTAGTTTCAATAGAAACTAGAAACTTTAGTTTCTATTGAAAGTAATTTGTTTGATTTAGTTAGAAACTTAGTTTCTATCAAAACTAAGAAAACTTTGTATTTTTCCAAGTGGAAGATGATTTACTATGATTTCATGGCTTCCAAGCTCCATTACGAGGTTTAGGTCGAACACTAAATTCATGTCCTTTTGCATGATAGATGTACTTTGAAAGAACTTTCTAACGACTATGACTTTGCTACATTTTGAATTTTTTAGATATAAATTTTTGTACATGAATTGAACGGAGGTTTGTTATAAAAAATAAACCCATATATTGGATGCTTATGGAAAAATAGTAACTAAGAGATTAAAAAGTTGAAAAATAACTACAGTCTTTGTATTCAAGTGCTCTTTCAATCAAAACAAAAATTCAAATCGGGTAAATATATAGTAAGTTACATGTGTCAAAAGCCATGTATGTCAAAAATTGTGTTAGATCAACTTTAAAATCAGATAAAATATGAAATACTAAGGATAAAGACATCAGATCACCACCATGGTTTTGGTATGGATGTTAACAAACTAAATTTGAAATAATCACATTGATATCTATTGTAGAAAAATAGTTATCTATGTCAAAAACATTGCCACTTTTTAAAATTTAGATTTTTGATAACATACCAATTTTCATGGAGAAAAAATAATACAATCAAACCAATTATATATATATTGTATAGCTATAATACTATGAAAGAATTTTTTTAAGGAAATAATGAAATACCAAGATCTAGAAGCTAAAGAGATAGCGCAAGAAAGATAACATATGATCAAATTAGAATGGATTGATTAGATAATTGGATGAATACATATCAAGGCAATCAAGATGACTAGGAGTCATGCAAAGAGATAAGTAACAACTAAGCACATGTCCACCAAGACTAAATTATCCTCCATTGTGCATAAATTTATGCACAACAATGTGAGGATAAGAATGCAAGGTGTATCTCATAAAGAGATATAGTAGACTACATGTGCTCAATTGGAGTGCAAACTACTGTGTTGTTTACATGATAACTCATATGAATATGCAAACTCCTAGGTGCCTACATGACAACTAATATGAAAATGCATTAACTTAAGTAAACTTAAGTAAAGTGTAAATAGTAAGTATTTATTTACAACAACACCCCTCCTTAAGTGAAACTTAGGAGAATGTGCTTAAGCTTAGAAAAGCTAGAGAGATACGTACAATAAAAGAAAATGAGAGAGAAGAAGACCTCATGGGAGGAAACAATCCCCCCATAAGAGAGAAGAAGAGGAAGATAGACCAATTAGCCTCCCCTCAATGTAGAACGTACACCAATGGTAGATGCTCTAGGCTCAAGGTAGAAACTACTCCATGAGTGTAGAACAACATTCCTCCCCTTAGGAAGAAATAGAACTAAAGGTGTATCAATGAAACCTCTTCCCTCTGTAGGAGACTGCAAAATGTATGAAATCTATAAAACCTACTCAAGTGTCCACATGTCAACACAAAAAGGTGCCTCCTCCAAATCATGTGTATTATGCCACTATGCTAAAAAAGAAAAATCAAGATCAACTAAGGATGAATGTAGAACATGTATCAAAGACTCAAATATCTCCTTTGAAGATAAAGTGACTTCCTCCAACTATTGTATTAAATTATCTACCATCATGCCAACCATGAAAGACTAATCAAGTAGAGAATGAAGATGAGGGTTAGTATGCTCCCTTACAAAAATTGAAGAAGGATCATCTTCACCAAAGAGAAGATGAATGTCATCAATAGTGTCTCCCAAATCTACAATGTAGGACTCCACAAACAAACTAGAAATGTCTATCAAGTAGTCATCCCATGGAACTGAGTATGGAAGACAATGAATATCCTACTATACTAAATCAATTGAATCCATGGCTATGTGAATGAAACTATCATTAAGAACAATAGTAGATGGAATATCAGTAGGAGGAGAAGAAATGGAAGGCTAAAGAACTTGATCACGTGTGAGAATACCCATGTTCAATTTAGCCAAAATTGTCTTCAAACTCTAAATCAACACTAGAAGTGTGATCAAAATCTATTGAAGAATCACTATCATCAGCATGAGAAAAATCTAAGAAGTAGTATAGCCTAGATGCATGATCAACCACCCCTATAGCAATAATCTCTCTAGACTCCAAGTCTCTGATAAAAGTTGAATTAGGTGAGCTAATAGATGGAAAGTAGATTATGGCTTAGGCAAGGTATACACAACACATATTTGAAGTATCCATCCCTTTTATCAATAGTTCCTTTCCTAATCACATTCATGTAAGTGTGATTTCCCATCAAAATAGGTGGAGTATGACAAGGATCAAATGATGAAAACATAGACTATGAAGATGGCATATGATGAGAAGCCGCTGAATCTAGAAGCCATCTCCTTGAATCTTGACTTGAAGTAGCTACTAAGGCTTGACCTTTTCTCATGTGATCCTTTCCTTTATCAAAATTTGAATGTGAAAAAGAGGGTGAAGTAGTCATTCTTGAAGGTATACCAATTTGATTCTTATTTAGAAGATTCTTGGATTCATCTATCTCCTTCTTATAATAATGATGTTCTTCATGTCCATTCTTCTTGCAATATGCACAAGTAAGAAACTCCTTCTTGGATGATTTTCCCTTGTTTTTGGAGTTGTCTTGAGGTGATGAGGTTGAGTGTTCTTCCTTTTGTTGTGAATTCTTTTGCCATGATTTTTCCTTCTTGTTAGACCCTTTTCCTTGATTCCCTTTACTAGCCACCAATGCTTTGGACTTTGAAAACTTGAGAATCCCCATGCTCATCAAATTTTATTTTTATACCATCAACATATTTGTGAAGGAATCAAATGAAGGCATGGTGTAGGAAGAACCTAAGGTCAACATATGAGTGTTGAAGCTCGGAACAAATGATACATAATCTAGAGGAAGTTTTCTCATCAAATTGTAGATCTTTTTTTCATCCTTTATGACAATTCCACAATCCTTAACCATTGACCTTAGCTCATTTTCCTTGGTGATATAGTCTTGAATTGTGTCAAACTCATTTGGAACTAATCACATGAGATTTTCATCAAGTTCAAAACCCCTATCTTTGTCTACTTTTGGATAAACTTATCCCATGCTTCCTTTACTATTTTACAATTATTAATATGGAATATAAGATCTTCATGTACATACTTCCTCAAAGTAGCAATAACAAGCTTATTTTTATGATTCCATTCATTTAGTTTATCAAGATAAGATGGTACAACCATGGTTCCATCAACATAATCAATTAAACCTTTTTCCATCATTTTACTCCATGCTCTAATTTTCCATGTAACATAATTATTTGGAGTTAAGAGTGGAAATCTAGGAGAATCCATGATGCAAAATAAAAGAACACAAGACAAAGAGAAGTGAAAACACTCAAGACACAGCCTCCAAATCGCTCAATCAAAGAACCCCCCCAAAATAGATGATTTTCTGCACTTTATACTTAGTGCGTGTACAATTTCCACTTGTCATAGTGAACCAAAGTGGACTTCTGATTTTGATTGTTACAACAAAAAATATGAAGCTATGTTAGACTCAACAAGATAAGACACAAGACCTCTCAAGGATCTAATTAATTACAAGTATGAATAGGCCAAAATGAGACTAAAATTTGTAAGTACTATATCTACCCAAAATTACTCCAAACTGATACTACATCTGGGAAGTGGACAAAATATTATGCACTTTCAAAAAAAATAGCACTTAAATATGTGTCCAAATGGGCCCAAACTAAGCCTTTGAATTTGCAAAAATTGGGATTTGTGATTTTCAAAAAAATTCAAGAACAAGGATTGCAAACAACCTATAGCAATGCGTAGATCACAAAATTCTACCCTAAAACAAAAAAGAATTGCTCTAAAAAAGGAGTTTGTATGAGGGAGATATCATTGTTTGAAAATCACCTCTATAATTATTATTCCTAAATCATCATTGTCA